>JALLPD010000422.1:0-16274 GCA_036940065.1 Cyclotella cf. meneghiniana
AACATGTTGAAGGACATGTGTCAGGCTTGTGAGTTAGACTCACAACTACTGCTGAATGCATAACTCAAGACAGGAACTTGGTTATCAATTGATACTGCCATAAGCCTTTAAAACTAGTAAGGATTTCAAAGGTAAATTCACAAATGGAAACTAGAAAGTTATGAGCTTATTTCTACTGCTAAAAATGATGCTGTGTCTCACAGCATGAGCATAGGTGAGAAATAGCATACCTTTTTGGATATATGTTTCTGAGAAGCCACACATTTTTGGATATCTTTTATGAAAAAGAAAACATATTTAAAGATTTCTCATGGACTTCTCCTTTTTGACAAAAGGAAGTATTCTGTAGATATTTTAGGTAAATAGACATACTTAAAATATAAACTAATCTTGGCTGTAGATACTTGGCCTATGTCAGAAACCTGTAGATGTCTACACAAATTGGTACATGATGTGGTACAAAAAAGATATGTTCTGCAGGGAACATCGTTCTGGAATGAATTGTCATCTTTCACATGATCTGTCTGTCATCTGTTTTTTGGTCAGTCTCTCCATCATCTGTCCTTCTGGTCGTCGTCTGTCATCCACCGGACACATTCCACATGGAACGCATTCATGCGATCTGCACGTGCTTTTGTGTTCCTTGCATGCATGATGTTTTTGAAGGTCCAAGGTTCAATCCCCTGACTTCGTAGAATGATCCTTTTTGTAGGTCCAGGGTTTGATCCCCTGACCTTTCTGCACAATTCTTTAGTTGGTCCCGGGTTTGAATTCCCATGCCCGACTGCCTGTTTTAGGCCTGTAGTATCCTTGCCTTTTGTCAAGTGCATGAGGACCTATACAATCAATGTGCTTCATTTTGTGAGAGTGCACATGTTATGTAACAAGTTACATATAAGCATGACATGCATTTAGTCCATGAGTTAGTTATATGCACATTTTCACCAGCTGCCACATCATCTGCATTACTTACCAGTATTTACGGGAACCAATTTTGGGGTAAGGGGTACGAAAGGATATAAAGTTGAAATATTTCTTATGGAATAATCTCACATTATGTCAGCATGTGCATGGGCACTGTGACATGAATTGTGATCCAAACAAGGGGAGCATCACACTTAACAATTAAGCCAGGCATAGATAATGCTACTATCTAAGCATGGTTTAATGTGTCTTGCCTGAAAGCATTTGAATTGTTGGCAACGTTGTGTCACAATGATCAATTGTTGGCTGACAATATTTATATATTTAAGGAAGGCTTTTCGACATGTTACGAATCCAATATTCTTGGTTGCTTGTCTAAATTTTGTAGAGGTGACAGAATGAAACTCCTTTCTTATGACTGATATTTTTTGAGTTGTGCATCCCCTACTATACGCTTCTGTCAGTACCACAGCAGTCGACAAGTAATAGTTGTAATAATACTTCTAAAAACATTGTCAGTATGCGATACACTCACACAGTTCTGATATTCCTTTCATGTAACATTTGAAATTGTTCCACAAAGCTATGAAGTATGCACACTATCTTCTTGAACTTAATTATTAGTAGATAATTGTAGCACTAACATGCACAACCTTTCTATGCAGCCAAAACATTTTTATCATAACTCCTGCTTCAGCTGCTAAAAAGTCCGTGAGGAGCTGCTAGTAAACTCTTTGTGACTAAGTTACCAGGACTGATCATCTTGTTAAGTTCATAGTAACTTCCAAATATGTTGAATCCTTTGATTGTTTTACAATTTTTTGCAAGAAAATATTCAAGTTACATAGAGTGGGTGACTGCCAAAACCCTTCTAAGCATTTCCAGATCTAAATTTCTAAAATTCTATTTTGTTTCTCAAATGAATGTAAATTGATTCTAAACTGCGGTGAGTGGTCGGGCACTGTCCCAGATTAGAATCAATTCTAAGGCTGCTTGCAGCCATAGTCCCAAAATTCGAGTCTCTAAAAATATTTTAGGGAATCTGGGTAGTTGGAGTCAATATAATCATAAGGTACCATTGATCCTGTGCAGCAATAGCTTCTGAATATGTGTGTCTATGTTTTTTATTCCTCCATCCCACCCCTTTTGTTACTCCCGGCAGGCAATATCCCTTCATCAAAAGCTCAAGTAGTTGTCCCTCCATCATGACAACTCATCCCTCAAAACGAAGTTCCACGTTAATACACTCATCACCTGTTTTCATCACACTCTAATCTCAATGTCATGTCTGTCAGAATCACCACCATGAGGGTTGACATTATCAATTTCAGCAATATAATGGTTTGTGTCATGGTGAGGAACAAGAACAAGAGACTTCTTCTCCTTTTGATGAGTCATTGTCATTGGTTGTCATGATTCTTTCAATGAAAACTGCAGTAGTTTGAGGCAAAAAGGGGGTGGGTTGTGGTGTGGGAAAGGATGGCAAGGTGGTCTATGGAGAAGAGCTATAATGGAATCAATAGAAAAAAATCGGGATCAGACAAAAAGAAGAAGGAATTTTGGGTCTGCCTCTAAAAATGATCAATTTTAGTAACTGTGAAAAAATTTAGGGAGTGACTTTTTAAGATGGAGTCTTAGAGTCTGTGGCTGCATGCGTATTTTTGGACATTGGGTCCCTAAAATAAGGAAAAGTCTCTAATATTTTTAGGGACTCAAATTTAGAGACAACAGCTTCAAGCCATCTAAGTACTTGTAAATCTATGTGTGACCCAAATGCACAAATTGGCACATTAAAAATATCATCTATGTCATACATCAATTCCTCAAGAAAGAAACAGACACAAACAAAGAAGTTATTGGTGCACGGCATGTCCACATCATCTCTGACTCACTGTCAGTGACACACTTACATATTGATTCCTACATATTTATTCCTATATATAAATGGTATTAAAATGACACTCTAAGTGATAGAATACTCTAGAATAAGGAATACATTAGCAATGCCTTTCAGCGTCAGTGATTCTAAATGATTTCCAAAATGATTTCAGCATGACTCTAAATTCAAATTAAATTTAGAAATGGAAACACTTAGAAGGGTTTTGGCAGTCACCCAGTGAACTCCTTTTTTAATTTTTAAATCATCTGCCACATGGAATGTAGAAGAAAAAATGAAATGGACCCACGAATGGGTGCCTGCCGCAATTAGATTTTTTCTCCAAATGTCGAAATGTCCAAATATTGAGTTCCAAATTGTAAATTTGGAACCAGTTCAGAGGCAATTCGAAAGTGCCTTTCTTAATTCTATCCCATAAAATATGCTCACTCTAAATCATTTCTCTTTCATCACTTTTGGTGGATCTTGTTTTTAAATTGATGATACGATAACACAATCAACTCTCCTTCGCTTGTGTCCACCACCCCAGTCAAAATTGAATGACTATCAATGAAAAATATGCGGATATTTGGTAATTTGGAGCGAAATCCGAGTAGAACCAAATTTAGAAGAAAAACAGCCTGTCAGTTGTCAGGACAGGTTGACTTTATTTCCAAAGTTTTCAGTGTTTGGAAGAAAAAATCACCGACTCTTACATTTGGAAGGGATTTGGAAGCCATTTGGCGCTTCCAAATAATTGGTATGGTAATTTGGACATTTGGTCGAAAAATCGAATTGTATCGCAGGCACCTATTGGCAATTTGGAAGTATGGTATGATTTCCTTGAATGGCCGGTTACGGGACTGTGTGTATGATTTTCGTAGTTCTCTTGACATAACATCATTATTAATTTTCAGATATTTGAAATTCAGTCCCAAGTGCTCTGTTGAACTTATCACTTGGAAATCTTGCAGGTACGTGTTCCTACGTCCATTTTGGGTGCTCGTACGTGTTGTTGTTGTTATTCAAGGTATTTCAAGATTCTGAGATCTCAGGGAGACGGCCAGAACACTTGTTAACAGCGCTTGAAGCTCTCTCTGACCCCCTCTCTCCGCCATGGCCAAGGCATAATCCAAGCCTTCTCTCATCTCGCTTTCACACCAACACGAAGATGAAGCTCGCCGCTGCCTGCACCGTTGCCTTCGCGGCATCCACCAATGCTTTTGCCCCATCCACCACCGCCAACGTAAGTACCACAGATGCCGCTGGAAATTGAACTTTTCTATGCCAAATTTGTTTACCGTGGTGTGAATATTCAATCCCACTTTGCAACTCAATTATGTTCATTTTAATGTCTTCAACTTCTCCATCAGCGCGCTACTCAACTCAGCGCTATGAAAGATGACATCGCCAAGGTTGGTGCCGCCGCTCTTGCCTCCGCTGCTATCTTCGGGATTACCGCGGCCCCCGCACAGGCAATTACCAAATCTGAGCTCAACCAGCTCTCCTACCTTCAGGTCAAGGGAACTGGTCTTGCCAACCGTTGTTCTGAGGTCATTGGCGAGGACACTATCACACCCAAAGCTGGTGCCCGTCTTGTCGATATGTGCATCGAGCCAAAAGCGTGGGCTGTTGAAGAGGAGATTGGAAAGGCTGGAAAGACGGAGAAGAAGTTTGTGAACTCCAAAGTCATGACCCGCCAGACCTACACTCTCGAGGGTATTGAGGGAAGCTTGAAGTCGGATGGCGGAAAGATTGTTTTTGTTGAGGAGGAAGGCATCGACTACGCACCCACTACTGTGCAACTTCCCGGAGGCGAGCGTGTGCCTTTCCTCTTCACCGTTAAGGAGCTGGTTGCTACTGGTAACGGAGGTGCGTTCAAGCCTGGTTTCCAAATGGGTGGAGACTTCAGTGTTCCATCCTACCGTACTGGTCTCTTCCTCGACCCCAAGGGACGTGGAGGAACCACTGGTTATGATATGGCCGTTGCCCTTCCAGGTCTCCAATCCGGAGAGGAGGGTGATGCTGAGCTATTCAAGGAAAACAACAAAACCTTTGAAGTCGGACAAGGCAGAATTGAAATGGAAGTGAACAAGGTCAATGCTGAGGAGAGTGAAATTGGAGGTGTCTTCGTTGCCAGCCAGCCCGGAGATACTGATATGGGTTCCAAGGTCCCCAAGAAGATTCTCACCAAAGGAATCTTCTATGCCAAGGTTCAGCAATAAATTCATTCTACCGCCTGTCACTTTTCGCTGCGAATGCTAGACAGTGCCTCCTCCACCCTCGACAGGAGCTGGGCATGACACGAACCGAACCTGTTTGTCTGATGTCACCTACTTGGTTTTAAGAATGGCCACCCTGGCGGTTGGGAAATGAATTCTTGCTACGAGAACAAGCACGCCCACACTAACAGTGGGGTTCGCGCCTCAATTTTAGTTTGTAAACTCTATAACAGCACTTGTAGTGAATGTTGACTAGAGTAATTCGTTTTCTTAAAACTTTCAACAGCACTGGTTGTGAAGCTGACTGGCCAAGATGTTCCTAACTGCATGGACTCCTCCCTAGATTAAGAGTTCAAATGAACCCAAACGTACAGGTACCATACATGTATTTTATATGATAATTCCATACTCTTGACAACTAAACCTCGCCAGCAAAGCAGTCAATGTGCAACTTTCAACCGGTGAAGAAAATTGGCAACGGAACACTACCACAATGCTAAGTTTCATGACAAGACTAAATGTTGGTGAACAAAAATATGTGTTTATGCTTTTGGCTAGCGAGTAATTGTGACAAAGAAGAAAGATCCACTGTCTATTACATCCCCCTCCACCTGTCTACACCGTTGGCCCACGATCCAACTCAAATCGCATCGCAGAAGAAAGCTGTCACCAGGACTAAACAATCTCTTACTTTATGGCTTGACGAGGGTTCCATATCCAATGGCAAATCCAACAGCAAGGCTCACAACACAGGCGACAAGTCCAGCACCATATCCAATGACAACACCCTCATCGATATCTGCAGCATGGGCGGCAAAAGGAGCCATCGCAGTGGCGAATGCAGCAATGGCTGCAGCGTTCTGCTTCTCCTGAGACGAAGATTCATCCTTAGGGACCATGGCGAGCGGTGTGGCCTTTGCACTCTTCATGGGAGAACGGGTGGTGGGGGCGACAATGGGGGCGAAGGCAGAGACGGTGGCAACAATCGCCGCAAGGATGAGGATTTGGCAGTTCTTCATTTTGGATATAGTGAGCTGTGGGGAAGAACCATGGCGAGATGCGACAAAAAGAGGTGAGAGAACTTGGGTGAAAATTAGTGCTAAATCATCGGAACGCCTTTGGAAATGTCATGGGCAAAGCAGGAAATTCTTCATTTCACTCCAAGGAACATCTCGTGATAAAAGACTACATATACGCAGCTCACGGTGACCTGTGACTTTTGCACTGAGCATCGTAGTCTCTACAATGTAGGCCACCCGCCACCGAGCTTCATCAAAACCGAACGTCACGCAAAAGTCTCCTGAAACCCCGTGCCACTGCCACCACCGACCTCGCACTCACAAAAAGAGAAACAGAAGCTGCTGTCTTGGAAATGAATTGGAACAAAGTAAGATACTGTGCGATGACAGATGAAAAGGGAGAGGATAGGGGAATGCGATGACGGCGGTGGTTGAAGAGGGAGCAAGGGCTGCATCGAGGTGTTCGTTCGACGGAAGGACGACATCTTCGTACGTGCGTTCCACAAGGTACGTCAGTTGCTCGAGTTGATTTATGTCCAAGACGTGTCTGTCCCAAAGTATCTAAAATTGTATCCAAAGGATGTTTGTTGCAGGAATTTGCGAGGATTGCTCCTTTGATAATTTGTTCGAGAATGGCGGGAAATTTATCAGGAATTTGTCCGCTGCGTCCATTCACCCTCCACTAGCATCGCATCCATCCATCTTGACTCATAGTGTCACACTTTTCCGTCCCAAATCGACAACATCTAAGTTTCCGACCAGTTCCGGCAGCAGAATGGACGATGAACGCTTTCGCCGCATGTACGCCAAAGCCATAGCCGATGCCTTGCGCGCCAAGGAGGAAGAAGAAACGAAAGAACGAAAACGAATCCAATCTGGCAATCGGACGAGCCAAGACATCGCATCGAAAAACTGGGAGAGGGCCAAGGTGACATACTCCGAGTTGTGCCACGACGACCCAATAATTTTGGGCGGTAACGACGATTGTCGCTGTTTGGCTCGGGCTTTAGGGCCCGCGAAAGTTGGCGGATCCAAGGCAGACAAAAAGTTGGGATTATCTACTCGCTTAGTGGATGGATTGCTGCAGGCAGTCGCTCGTGCTGAATCCAATGGCGTATCCTCTGCGACCAAATCGCAAGAAAAACAGGAGGGTAGTAATTCAAAAAACAATTTAGAAGCAGAATCCTTGTTTAGCACAGCCGGTGTTACTACGAGAGAGGGCTACGCAGAACTGGCCTTTGCAATATTCGTAGAGGGTCCATACCGATGTATTCAGCAACGTGACAACTTGACAACTGTCTCTTCATTCATAGGATCTTTTGAGCCGCCAGAAAAAGCACCGCAATCTAATAAATTATCAAACGAGGATAAGACGCGTTTAATAGAAGAAGCCACTGCATCTATTGTTCATGGGATGGAAAAAGTAGTCATGGAGACAGAAAAGACAACAACAGAAAATCATTCATCTATTGATAAGCATGAAGATGCAAGCAGTTCTTCAAGCAGTGATTTCTTTCTCCACAATAGAAATCGCAAGGCTTTTTCCAATGAAATCAAAGATGATTACTCGATGGAAGAAGTATTTGCTGACGAATCTGATCCGGATGATTATTATTACGAATCGTCTTTTCACGATTCTTGCTTAAATCACTCGTGTATACCGTCAAGTGTTGGAAATTCGGGCAATTCAGCAGAAAAATTCATTGATATGGATGATTTTTCTTCAAACTGCGGGTTCGATGTTCTCATGCTATCGAAGCCCAGCACAACAAATGAGACGTGGGATGGTGCAAGAAAAGCCATTTTTTATTTGTTATCTAATTTGTCCTATGGTAAATTATTGCTTTCATCTTTGTCCAGTCGGGCTTGGCTGGACATGGGTGCGTCGGATACCTTGGCAGATTTTTCCTTTATGCTATTGCTGCACCATACAAACTGTCGTCTCGAGGAAGGTGGGATTTCCAAAAAAGATAGTCTATTGGTTGGTTCGTCTTACCAAAATGGTGATGTGTCGGATAACTTCGTTGACATTTCTGCGTTATGGGATAGGCCTCTATTTCTATTGCGTGATCGCGCCCTTGATGCCGATCGCGATCATGATGCGTTAGTGCCCTATCTTCAACTGTTGAAAGCATTCTTGACTCACTCCGAAGATCATACAATGTCCATTCTATCATTGCCATTATCGAAACAATCATCCATTCTACCTCCAATTACTTCCGTTGGTTTATCTTGTCTTGCTTCGCTGTGCTCATCCAAAGAGTTTACATGTGCGTCTGCGTCGAAAATGCAGTCATCTCTGTTGAGTGTGTGTCCAAGAGAGGAAATCAAGAGTGCAATATTATCCTTACTTCATTCACTCGCTAGTATTGTAGAGTGCGTTCGTCCTCGTCCATTGTGTAATGTTGAAGAAACAGACGAGGCTGAACGCCTGTGGATTCGCACCAGTTTTTGCATCATTCCGATGATCGAGTACTTGACCAATCTACGAGCGAGCGTCGACTTTCAGCCTGTATTCGATGGAGTTGGTGGCAAGAATTACGCACTCACCGACGCAGAAGCCAAAGAAATCCTTGATTCGGGTTTGTTTCGTGAACTTCTTGCAATGCACGCAGCGGCCGGAAAGTATGCGACCCCATCTGTTGACTGCGACACAAAATCGCCGTCACCGAAAGCAAGTGATGTGGCTAGAGCGCAACTCTTGCGAACAATCTACGCATTATCGATCACTTCCCCAGAAATTTTGGGACAGTATGCTGTAAGGGTGCCGGACCTTGCAAACGAAGTGCAATCTACTCGCTTTATGGAGGAATATCTGACAGATGCAATTCTTTGGACTGCTCTCAGTTCTTTTTTACTCGAATCGAAGTCAGCTTCACCTGGTCCTCGACTGAAATTGCGAGTTAGCACAAAGCCAAAGGCGAGCGACTCCGTTGACGAAAAGAGCATGGCAGAAAGGAGCTGCTCTAGTTTTTTGAAGCTGTGTAGTTTGGCACAGTTGGCGCTGGGTGTTTTGAAAGACAACATAACAAGGAGCATGGAGGGTGACCTAAACAATGAGGCAGTTGAGGTAGACGAGATTGATAGACACAGAAAGTCACTTGGGGATGTCGTCAGTTTTTCCAACTGTCTAGCAAATTCCAATAATGCTGTAAAGATTTGGATCAGGTCATTGAACAACAAGGAAGGTATTGCTCAGCGAGCTAAAGAGAAAATAATTGAACTTCGTTCTGTTCTAGCAAACATCCCATCGTACTCTGATGACTACAAAACATCGTGCACGGGACATAAGAAGGATGATAGTGATGAAGAGGCCGAACAAGAAAATTTCCAAAAAGATGTGGTCAAACAAAGAGAGGCGACTTCGGTGCATAAACGAAAACAATATGGAACAATGGTGGCTTCTGTACGTTCATCTGTCAAGATAATAGCGTCAGCTCTTGAATCTCAAAAGGAATGTGGGTTGTCTATGAAGGGAGTCGTACAATGCAATATTTCTTCTAAAACTGACTAACCGATTGCAAATAAGGAAAACTCGACGTCTTAATTTTCGACTTGGACCCAAGTTATTTTGTTAGGTTTAGTACAGACAGTATCTCATAACAATAACATCTCGCCAAGTATGAGTATTTTTATCCATAGTAAAGTGTTAACACTGCCCCAACATCTTGAATAAAGAAGCCTGGATATCTTTCTGTGCCTCTGACATATCCGGAGGTGCGGCAGCCGCCAAGACTGCGTCCTTAGATACAGAGTACCCTTCTTCTCGAGCTGCAACCAAATCATCGTCGTGAGATGAATGATGTGATGGTTTGTTTAGCGAAGCTAGGGGCAATTCAGGTGGCACCTCTCTACTCTTGTTCAAACAACCAATTGGTTCACCATCAACCGAACCTTCATCCTGGGGTCTTTGCTTTCTTCGCTGGTGATGCTGTTCCCGTTGTTGTTCTCCCAACGGCAACCAAGACCTTCCTGGTACAGAACCCACTTTACCCCCATCCATTGAAGCCGTCGGTCTTACTCCCTTGTGAAGCCAAGGCGGTGCCAATAAATTAACTCCCAGAGGAACAACCAGCTCTCCGCTTGCGGGAAGACCCATACAACTCTGCAAAAACAAACAGGCGCTCTGTTGCAGAAACCTCGGCCTCGGTGAATTGTGATCTCCGTCGACGATCACAATGTTTTTATCTCCGGCATATCGTCGATAAATTAATATCGAATGTCCCTTGTGGATGAAATCATCATGTTCCCCTGCTACGAACATGGCGGGGACAAAACATTTATCGGCATGACTGATGGGAGAAATGTGTCGTAGATTAAAGCCCGCCTGACTCTTGACCGAATTTTTGAGCATGCGCATGACCATTTGTAAAACAATATTGGGAACGGCGACGCCTTGCCTCCGTCCCTTTTCAACGATTTCTTCACTCAATCGCTGCAAGTCCGTGAACGGCGAGTCCAGTATCATACACGATATGGTAGGATCACGACTCGCATACATGAGTGCCGTGGCGGCGCCCATGGATCGGCCCCACAAGGCTATTGAGGAGACTTGTCCTGAAGAGCGTAGGTAACGAATTATAGAATCCAAGTCTTCTCGTTCGTAGTACCCTAGACTGACGTAATCTCCTTCGGAGCGGCCCGAGCCACAAAAGTCGAAGGATATGACGGATACGCCGAGGGATAGGAGGTGGCCTAGTTGGGGAATGACTTCGAGGCGTGAGGAAGAGTTTCCATGAAGGTAAATGACGATGGGACGGCGAGCATTTGTTGTTGATGGCGATGATAAAAAAGTAGTATTTATGGATTGCTTTCCACGAGTCTGTGAGCCTTGACCGAAAAAGTGAGACGAAGCAATCCCGTTGCTCTTGTCCTCTCTTTCATCACGATGTTCATTATGTCTAATTCTTTCATGACAATCTGTCGAGACGGATGAAGAGGAGCTTCCCAACTCTTCAGCCTCAGCAAGATTGACATGCAAATACATCCTTCCCCTCTCATTATTCTCATCCCAATCATCCAACACGACCCTCCCGGCTAGACAACTCGCCTCGTCCGTCGTTTCCGCCGGTGGCACACCTCGAAAATCCTCATCTCTATCGTCACCTTCCTCTTCTTCTAGACACCATTCCTGACAACTCCACAAACTGCACTGTATCTTCATCCCCCTTTTATTCCTCACTGTAAAATCCTTTCGTCGGACAAGGGCATCGCAAAATGTGAATGATTCCGGTCCCAGCGATTCCAACGCGTAGGAAGAACGAGGAGGACGAATGACGGCATGTACCAATTCTTGATATCCCAATTTGGCTAGTTGTAAGTAAGAAAGCTTGCGGTCTCCGTTGGAACGAGATGCGGTTTCCCTGCGTCGTTGCGACTGCAGTTGCGATTGCTGCTGGGGTCGTCGAGAGCGAGACGCGTCCCCCCTTCGTTGCGAGTGTCCGTCGTTCCGGATTCGTTCTCGAATCTGCCCGTGCAACGACGCTGGGTTTTGAACGTGAATTGCCGTTCGTATCACTTTTCGCGACGCCGCCTGAGCCGTCGAACTTGGATGAGGAGGAACATTACGGTCGCGTCGTTCGACGCGTTCGTTTGTAAGGGGGGGCGAATTATCGCTGTGTCGTTCCGAGCTCGATTCCGGTGGAGGCATCGACGAGATGGGCGATCGGCGCGACGTCTCGATGCCGATGTCCGCGGACACGTCGACCCCCTGACAGACTGCCTCGACCATGGCGAGTTGAGAGCGGGGCGTGACGAGCTGCCGTGCCGAGGGGGGAAGACAGGACGAGGGTGGGGAGGGCATGAATTCGGGACTGACGGGGTCTTGTTTCTTCTGCGGGCCGTTGGCATTGGCATTTCCGGGGGGTTCAGGCGGCGGCTGGCGGGTCTGCTGATTGGGCGGACGACGATCCATTGTCGAGGAGGGGGGAGGAGGAGGACGGTAAGGAATCACCACCACTTCCAGACCTTGGTCTTGGAGAAGTCCTTCGGCGTCGTCGTACGATGATCCCATGGTGGCAGAATGTTTCGACGACGCGAGCGGTGGATCGACGATGGGGCAGGGAAACAACGAACGTCGATCGAGGGGTTTACCTACACAGTATGGTATTGTACCAAGGGGAATGTGTGTTGTGGTCGTTGTGTCATTTTCTGCCGGGTGCAAATGTCAGAAATTATTTATCCGCACCCCAAGGTCCTAGGTACTTTATAGTACCATATTGTACCTACCTACAATGCGGATGAGGGAAACAATTGTATGGTAACCGAAAAATCGGAGCGATAGATACATCGTCGTGATGCTGCACTTTACAAAATCTCACCAATTTTCAGGACATTTTACTTTTCGAGCCTTGAAACCCCTCTTTTTAACCTAAACGCACTATGAATAGATTCTCCATTGCATGACCAACACACCCACGTGCTGGGCTCCCCATAGTTCCCATTGGTTCCAAAGTTATGGCTGATTATGCCACACATCACCATGCTTTTTTTAGTTGGCTTACATATTTACATGGTATTTTTTCATGTCCATCATCTGACAGATCACCAGAATGGCTTGTTCAAGGTATTGGCACCATTGCAACAAACAATGGGTACACGTGTAGTAAGTACTGTGACAGTTGCAACAACGCGCTGCTGTTGGCGAGGACATCTCGCGCCGTCAGCGTATTGTTGTGTCTGCCAGGAATGGCACCCGACAAACGCGTCGCTTGTTTGTTCTCTCCGCCGAGAGAGCACATTTATATTTTAAACGACATACACTAACTTAGTTTTACATTAGATAAAACAAACTGATTAACAAGTTCGTAGTTAAATTGTAATCATGTTAATTTATTCTTAGGTTTGGTGGATTGTTGCATCTGCCGGAGACGGCACCGGAAGAGCTTGCAACTTTCCCGACAGCTGCTCCCATGTATCCCAGCCGTCACAGACTGCTGACAAGGCGACTATCTTCCAGCGGACTCATCAGGAAATGCCGATCAAGGAATGCATCCCATCCTTCTTGCAAATCCCCGACCCTCTTCCTTCGGAAGTAAATGCGGCAATCGCAGTTACAGGACGGGAGGTTTGCCATGGAGAGCACAATCAAAAGGTGGGCGGTGAGTGGGAGGGATGGTAGAAAGCCTCCTTCTACCACAATGAGTCGGTGTGAACAACAGGGGGCATAAAAAATGATAGAAGTATGATAGTTTCTATCATTATTTTTTTAACAAACATTTTCATTTCACTTGCTTTAAAAATCCAAAAACACAGTGATATAGCTACACTTTACAATACATCAGGACATTTTGTGTAGCTATCGCTCCAATTTTAAGGTAGTACAATACCATACCATATGCTGGCTTAAATAACAGTCTATCTGAGCAACATAAAATATAGTTCAAACCAATTATCATATTCAGTACATACAGCATTTACTTTTTACTAATTATGTGGAGATGAGATAATTAGATCCAAATCATACAATGTGAATTCATAGGATTTATGGCCAACACTTCCCAAACAATACTAGATATCATCCTGTCATTCCTGAGCATCATTCCACGGGGTCATCATAAAACAATTCATGATTTTGTCAAATCACAAATACTGCGTGCTGTTACAGAAGCATGCTTATGAACTAGTGGTGAAAAAGATCAAGGAATATCATAAAAAATTTGTATGATATTTTTTGATCTCCGTGAACGTGTAATATGGCACCCTCTTTACATACGTCAAAATGCACAGTGCCATCTATGTGCCATCATCTCCCCCCTCAAGTCGTGGTTGCCGAAAATTCCTTTTTGATCACAACCAACACTATCGACGATGACACGACCGCATCCAACACTGCCCCAACCTCTGTCTTTGCAGCCAACAACACTGTGGCCACCCCCCTAATTCTTGTGCCCCTGCTTCTGCACAACCCATGATTGCACACCCATTGTTTGTATACCCATCAATTGCACACCCGACAGTTGTGCTACCTACAAAGGCATGCCCAAAGATGGTGCAGCCTGGTGCTGCCTCTGATGGTGTCACCTTCAATGGCACCACCTACAATGATGCCGCCCACCATGGCTCAGCCTGCCATGGCCCCACTAAGATGGTGTGGGCTACAATGGCACCGCCTGTGATGGTGCCACCAACAGTGGCGCAGTCTTTTATTGCGCCTCAAAAGACAGCGCCACCTATGACGTTGCTCTTCCCCAGCCAATGCTCCACTGCAAAGGGAACCTCATAAAGACAGGTACCTATTTGAAAAAACACAAAAAATAAATCACAGGTTTATCTTTGTGTGCTCCTTTCCCCTTCCCTGCTTTCATAACTTATAAAAGAGTAAGAGTTGCCCTTACTGGTCATGCCCTGTATTCCCAAGATGATTCAGTGGATCTCTTCAAGGCAAGGTTCAGATTTCTTGGATGCCACTTTATTGGCTGAGGCCCATGGCTTTGTGGAATTCTTCCCAGGCATGGTAGGCATTGCATCAACTTTGATGGCATCACTTGCATATTCCTGGTTGTTGTAGTCCAACAACAAAATAGAAACCGAGTCTTTGTCTTCACCAGAGTTTGGTTTGTAGTCTCTGTTTTCCTTGGAGTTGTATGACCCTTCCTTGTTCTTCTGATGACAAGCTGATATAGCTACAAGGGAAGGTGGGTGTTACAGTTAGATGATACAGGAAGGTGGGTGTTACAGTTAGATGGTACATTCAGATTCATCTACACAGATGCAATATACTCACCCCTGTTGTTCTCATTGATCTTCTCTGCCACTTTCAACTCCTTAGCTGATGCCCTGAAGTTACTCCTGAACATTTGGACGGGAAGGTCCGGGTAGAATTGGTTGCGAATCAAGTCAATGTAGAGTTTGGTATTGTGATCAATGTTGATTAGGTTCTTTTTTATCCAAGTCAGCTTTGAGCACCTTTGACCACTTCTTGCACTGGGTGTTGCTGGTTGCCATTTTGTGAGTTTTTAGAGGCTCTCTTACCTAGCTGTATTTTACTGGTAAATCAGCTGGCAATGCATACTCACATGATTGGCTTGAATTACGAGAAAGAATTTCTTGTACTAGTAGCCTGTTAAATAAGCTATCCCAGCAAAATAGCCCATTTAGGCAAAATAGCCTATTTGAGCAGTTCCCAAATAGGCTATTTCTCCCAGATAACCTATTTTGTCCAAATAACAACCTTTCCTACGTGGGAGTAGTACAATCTCCTGTAGACTGCCCAGATAGTCTATTTTGTCCAAATTACCATTTTTACCAAGATAGCCTATTAAGTATATCTGGACAAAACAGCCTATTTGGGTAAAATAGCCTGTTTGCACAATGCCCCGATAGCTAGATTGTCATTCAAATATCATGTAGTATACATTACTGAATGTTATTCATTAGCATTGCCCATCATGTGTCAGCACACAGTTGCACAACAATGTCATCATGTTAGCATTTTGTGTCTCAAACAACAACCATCATTTCAGAAATGACACAACAACATTGGTCAAGAAATGCACCGCACAGAGCACCAATCAAACACCGATACTGTTGGACAGCATTGCACAACAAGGCAGGCACATCATATGACATGTTTTCATCATTTGAATCGCTGTCTGCCTTTTGTGTTTTTGTGTTTTTGTGTTTTTGTGTTTTTGTGTTTTTGTGTTTTTGTGTTTGTGTTGCATTGGTGCTGGCTTTGATATGGAGGAGCCATGATCAAAATGCCAAAAGGACCTCACCACTATTGAGGACTTATATCTTATTGCAAAGGATATCCGGAACCACAATGGGCAAGAAACTTGCTACCAATGAAACGGAGGATTGATGCTTCCATGAATTTTTTGGTTCAGTTGTTCATGTTGCAATTATTGTATGGACCATGCTTGTTGAGAATGAACTGCTGGACAAGGGCACTGAGATCTGTCACCTGCTCTGGGAAATGCACTTCTTGAAGTGCTACCCAAACACAGAGCAAAAGTGCTCTGCAGCTGACATACCCTTAAAAGGTGCTGTGAACCCAAAGACATGGTGAAAATAAATCGGGTCTATCATCTACGCACTTTCCAACCTCAAGCATGCCTTGTTGAGAACATAAATCACAATTTTTATTTCATCACTTGCTTCTGACATAATTTCTCTTGGATTGTTTTTAATGACAGAAAAGTGCAGAAGGTTGACATAGGCCAAGAATCTGCTTGCACTTGTAAGCTCTAGGAGCTTCCAACTGGAACTTCCCAAAGGCCCTCTTCACTT
>JALLPD010000423.1:0-16235 GCA_036940065.1 Cyclotella cf. meneghiniana
ACACAGTTTGTTAGTTTGCTTTAGTGATAAAATGTCAGTTAAAATCTATTGTACACAAGCAGTGGTAGTATTATAGGGTACAATTATGGGGTACAGGACTTGAAAGGGTACCAAAATGAAATTTACCAACAAATGGATGAGTTTGTATGATCTAAGATATTGAGCTCACAAAATAAGCAAAATAGTCCCAAACAATTTGATTATTTTGTGAAATGACATTCCTAGTATATAGACACATACATTGGTTCATAAACTAACCCATGACTGCATGTCTTGAGTTTGCAGACTATGATATTCTGCAAATGGGGATTCCAGATATCATTGCCAATTTCATGGAGTTGTTATTTTTCAACATGAGGGCTTTTCAAAGTTTTCCATTATTGATCCTTATCAAAAAATGCAAAAAAATTGCAAAATCTCATCAGTGGCAAATCTTTTGTCACACCATTACTTAACTTATTGTATCATATTTTCCCACCTAAATCCTTTCTCTGACATTTCATTACCAAAATGATAATTAGTTTGAATACTCTTTTACCCTAATTTTTCTAACTTCATCAACCTTTGCATGGCACAAACCTGCTCCTTTTCATGCCACATGTCAATCTTCCCCAATCAGATATCTTTATTTATGATGGCTTCTTCCTATAATTGCACTCCCCCATCCACAACATTCCCCAATCAGATCCTCTGGATATGGGGAGAGATGCTACGGTCATTGATGTATTGTTGGCAAGGAGAGGAATGTCTGGTCGCACTGAGATGTATTTTGTCCTGTGTTTGACAAGCCCACCAAACCTGCGAGAATAGGGCATTAAACGTTGAGCAATCATTATCAACATGTAATGATGAAAAGCCATGATAATGATTCATCGTGAATAAAAAATTAAGAACTGATGTGACAAAAATTTAGACATTAGATCATTCTTCACGCCTAATAGATTTTTGTATCATTATCAAAAACAAAATTTTGGGAACCGATGCAACAAAATATGCCATAATTAGGCACTAGATTGTTCTTTTTCTCATAGATTTTTGAATGACATCAAGATTCTGCAAAAATAAATCTTGATGAGGAAAAATTATATCTTTCTACATACCTTATACCGGTATTACACATCACAAAGGAGGTGGAGTCTAGATATTTTATTGATAATGATTAACAGCAGCCGCTGCAAGCTTTTTGCAGCTTATTTGCTTATTATTGCAGGAAATTTGTGCCTGGTCAGCTTTGCTCTGCAATTAGGGCATTAGGCCTAGGTAGGTTGAGGTAGAGATAATATATGAATGGCATAATCATACAACATTTGTATGATTAAATACTTGTAAACTTCATTGAAAGAGGTGGTAATTATAACATAAGTGGCCATAGCATGTTGAGGTCTTGCTATTTAGATGATAAAATAATGTAAGATATTTTCTTTCTTTGTAGAACATTTATGAATGAAAATTCTGCAATGAGTAAATGTACAAAGCAAGTTCATAGTATTGACATAAAAAGAAAATCAAAGATACTACCTGTAAAATGTACAAAGATTCATGATACAACTACTCACACATTTAATAGCAATCTAAGGTCATGATAATTTTCCAGAAAATGATGTATTCTAAACAATAATTCTAAAAATACAAGTTCATCACCATTCTAACCCTTTACTTCTCTGAAGGGGAATGGGAATTCCACATGCTACATTTTTCTCACTATGCTTACACAAACAACATAAATTAAAGAGAACTCAATTCTTCACCAAATGCACCCTGTAATGCATCAAATGAGTATAGATAACGAAGAACCCTTTTGTACCATGTATGCCAAGATTGTATCCCATACACACTGGTACCTAATGCATGCAATGTGACCATTAGTGAAAAAATGTGCTTGTGCAAAATAACACACGTACAAGCCCATGGGCCATGTACAAGCACATTTTTCACAAATTCCTTATTGCACACACTGCATACCAGTATGTATGAGGCACAATTTTGGGGTACAGGGTACAAAATAGTAAAAACTTGAAATATTCCCGACAGACACCACCTCACCTGCAAGATAACACCCATTTGTGAACCTAGCAACCTAATTCATCCTCCCTAACAATATAAAAGCCCACTTACTCTCATATGCTTGGTTTACTTTCTGTCACTTTTGGAAGATTAGCATTAATCTGAGCTGTACTGTGTGTTCACTCTCTCTCTCTCTCCAGTTTTAATCTGAGGCATGAACAGGCATGGGTGTGAGAGTATTGTTAAAAAAACTATGTAAGCTATGGAGAGGAAGAGGTATTTCAAAAAGTGATCTCAATGCTAATTGGTGATGCATGATGGTGTGGTTGGGAGGATTACAATATAATTTTGAATGTTGAAAAATTGTATGATGTGAAAAACTGGAAGGAACCTGATTGATTTTTTTGCATTGGAACTTTGGTATAGGCATCAAGAGATGGATTTTGGGGACAGAGATATTGATGATGGCACATGTGTGAGGAGAAAAGTTAAATTGAAACAATCAAATGATGTGCTGCAGAATGAACAGATTGAAGGATGAGGTATCTCCCCTTGGGATTGCAAGCTCTGACTGATACTGTTTTTTGTGTTGCTTCATTTGTTGGGGCATTGCAAAGATCAATTTAAGGACGAAGGTATCCATCTCAGCTTTGATGGGAGTTTAATGTTCTCATTGAAAAATTAATAGTGTTTGGTAAAATGGACACATGAAAATAGAAGAGAAAAATGTCTCACCTTTCACTCAGAAGGGCTGATTAATGCAGTTTTATGTATTATGGTGTACATAGTGCTATCACCTGGTTCAGTCTGCAGGCCAAGATATTCATTGTAGCATGGTTAGGACAAAGCAATTTAATGTAACAAAACTCAATGATGTTTGATCTTGGTGCTGATTCATGATGCATCACAGCATGTATGGGAGTGTTATAAACCAAATTTTAACATTTAAAAATACTATGATGTGAAAAAGTCAGGCAAAATCTTTCTTGGAATTAAGGGACTTGGTAAAATTTGATGCTTGCATTGGAACTTTGATAGAGACATCTCTAGACGGAATCTGGGGACAAAGATATTGGCAAAAGAAAAGTAGTGAGGGATATAATTAATTCAAATCATTAAATGGTGTGCTGCTGAAAGACCACATGACAAGGATGAGAAATTTCCCCTTGGGATTTCAAGCACTGATGGATACTGGTTTTGTGTGATTTCATTTGGCGGTCATCTCAAGAGTCGATTTGTGGGTGGAGATGTCCATCATGGCTTTGATGGTGAGGTAACAATTTCATTGAAAAATTAATGATGTCTGGTGAAAGAGACATTTTAAATTGGAAGAGAAAAGTATGTAACCTAGCTCTCAAGAGGGCTAATCAATACCATTCTATGTATGAAGATGACCATAGGGGAATCTCCAGATTCAGTCTGTAGGCTAAGATCCAAGATATTAATGGTAGTATGATTGGGACAAAATAATTTAATGTAACGAAATTCAATAGTGTTCTGTAAAAGTTGGAAACAGGACAAAGAAAAAGAATTCTCACCTTGTGCTCATGGACACTGGTTATTGCCCTTGTTCATGTTGGTGTAAATATGGGAAATCCTTTCTCTTGCTGATAAGCATGACAAAGATAATGGCTGCTCTTATCTTATATGTGAGTGCATATCAATATGCAGCTGCCCCCCCTCTCCTCTCCCTCCCTTCATGATCATATTCCCATGATGGAATGGTGTATCAGATGGAATAATTATGGTTGTTGTAGAGGGAATGTCATTTCACCATGCTGTGCTGTGCTCATGCTGAGTATGCCCTAATGTGGAAATCATATGGTTGATTACTTTAATTAATGATGGATTGAATTTATTAGTCATTCATAAATATCTATTGACAGAAATTAATCATTAATTGAATTAAGCATATTGACTAATTGATAGAGTTGTTCATTTAGACAATATATATTTTTTATGTTTCAAGTTGAGTAAACAATGAATTAAGGTTAAAGGAAACTACAAGCAACCAATACTTTTATAGTGGTCATGAAAATAGTATGTGAAATAAGTGTTAGGTAATGGTCTATAAGATGCTGTCAATAGATGAGAGTCACAATAAGGTAACTTTGGTCTTAACATAAATTTGAAAGATATTAATATTCAAATGTGAAAATACTTTGATTTCTGAAAGTACTATGATTTCTTGAAAATCATGTCAATCATTGAAAATCAGAATACTTCACACAAAAGTATACTGACATTCCTGTGTGGAATAAACACATAACCCATTTAGTAACAATTCTTATTGTACAAAGTAAAAAATCTTGAAAACAGCACATTACTCAAAAATCACTTATTTCTTGAAAATAGTCTATAAAATGAGACTGGTGATGTGGCAGTGATGGCAATTGTCATGGACCTGGGGTTGCAACAGTATTTTTTATGCACAAGGTTATGCAGTGGCACAAGTAGACATGCTTTCATTTTATTTTGTTACATAGAATTTGGAATGTACTTTTACAGGAAGCAACATAATTGACAGTGGGTACCTGCTGCAATTCATCTATCTGTCTAAATGATCAAACAACGAAGTATTTGGATCTTCCAAATTGCTGGCAAATCCCTTCCAAATGTCTGAGTCTGTGATTTTTTCCAAACACAGAAAAATTTGGAAACAAGTTGCTATGTCTGGCATGGCTAATTTTTGTCTAAATTGTCTTTCTATTCAGAATTTGTTCCAAATGTCCAAAAAAACAAGTATTTCCCTTCAATGGGTGCCTGCTGTAATTTGTCTATCTGTACAAATGTTCAAATATCCACTTCCAATTTTTTGGAAAAAACTTGGCAACCATTTGGAAGGGCCTCTCTTAATTTAGTGCTGTAATTGTATTACTTTCATATCCTTCCAAACTGTCTTTTCCTGCAAACAAATTGTTATTTCTGCAAAGTGTTGCCAAAAATTGTGATGTGATTATGCATTTCACATCTGACACTCCAAAATATATGTCTCAATTATACTACCGCATCTGGCACCCCATCGGTCCAGAAAATTAGTGTGACCTTGACTGATTGATCATGTGGCTGGTCATCTATTGCATGCACTTTCATGCAATATATTTGGATATTTGGATGCTTGGCAGCTGTATGAGTGGAAAAGAGATTTGGGCAAAGAAAACATCCATGCCAGACATAGCAACTTTTTTCCAAACTTTTCTGTGTTTGGAAGAAAAAATCACAGACTCCGACATTTGGAAGGGATTTGGCAGCAATTGGAAAGATCAAAATATTTGGATATTTGAACATTTGAACAGACAGACAAATTATGGCAGTCACCCAATACCCAGTCATTTTTCATTGGGGTGACAGACAGACAAGAGTGGAGTATCCAATCCTGTAGTGCAAAATGTTTGTAGAAAGGAGTGAGACATGAATTACCATAGCACCATATTTTCATCCATTTTTTTCCAAAATATCCATTTATTTACTTTCAAAGGCAGATTGGAATGGTTTGGATGAAAATAGACAAATTAAAGCAGGCTCCCAGTACAACAGTTAAAGTTTATACTTTAAATTTTGTAAAAAATAAATGAGTTGCTGGATTTCCTGACAAAAACATGCAAAACTTATGCAAAGCCCTCTGCTGATAGAAAATTTGCAAGAATGTTGGGAAGAAAGCCCAGATGTATTGTTGGGGACTCAACTTGTAGCTGCTTTCTGGGTTCTATTACGCCCCTATTTGTTGAGAGGCTTGGAGTTATGACTCTGCATCATTCTGAGGCATGAACGTGATGCACATTCTGAGGCTTCAACATGACATGGCAATATTGTGCATCTATGTCCAAACCCGGAGTTGAACATCACTCACTCCCACACTGAGGGATTTCTGTCTATCATCCCTTTTGTTGCAGTTGTTTTAAACATTCCACTAGCATGAAGGCTTGCCATAGGCGATAAATTAATGTACAAGCCATTTTTGTAGGCATTTTAAAATATAATGTGCACAAAGGCTGGACAGAGGCTATAGATTGATGGTAAAAGCCATTTTTGTAGTCATTTTAAAGCACACACATGGCATGCAGCTGTGCTAAAACTGTATTTAAATTTTATGATGATTTGTTGGTAACCCCTATAATGATCATTTAGTGATATCATTTTGTATTTTATCAGGTAATCATACTGCAAAACTCTAAAACACCTATGAATCTCAAACATGAAAAAATGGCTGAGAAGAAGGAGGAGGAGAAGGAGGAGGAGGAGAAGGAGGAGGAGGAAGAGGCAGAGAAGGAGGAAGAGGAGAAGGAGGAAGAGGAGAAGGAGGAGGAGGAGGAGGAGGAGAACAGTCTCATTTGTAATACAACTAAGCTTTTTAAAAAAGCTTGAAATAACCAGCAGTGGTTGCAAGCTTTTTTGAAGTTTGTTTGTTGGGGAAGAATGTATTTCTGAAAGTATGTTTTGACTATAATATGTAATTTATGAAGTACAGAGCAAGTAAAACTTGCTTTCTGTAGGATATCATTTATTAAAGCAGTTTATAGTAGATTTTAATATTTTATGCTGAAGTATGATTGAAATTGATTACTCATAGGGAATTATTTCAAGAACTGGTACCATGTGGGGGTGGAATACTGTATCAGTACTGGTGAAGAATTGAATACATTTTTTCTGATTCACATGTAGTCCACATGATCCATGCATAGTCTTTTGATATCTCTTAGGGACAGGTATTTTAATTTCTGTCCCTAAGTAAATCCTGCATAGACTGAAATTTAATCATGTCATGTTTGCTCATTTTCCAAATAAGACTGCATTGTAACAGAAAAATTAAGTCTGAAGCACAGGTTTACACCATTTTCATTCCTAAGGTGAGTAGCTTGTTGTAGTGGAGTTCTTATGGTAGCATCATGATGGTAGTGCTTGAATGGTTGAGTTAGGATGGCAGCATCAGGACGGTTGCATTGGGATGGCAGTGACAGGATGGTAATGTTGGGACAGTAGCATAAGGGTGGTAGTATTGAGATGGTAGCATTGGGACAGTAGCGTCAAGATGGTAGCATTGTGATGGTAGTGCCGAGATGGAAGCATTGTGACAGTAGTGTCATGACGGTAGCATTGTGATGGTAGCATTGTGACAGTAGTGTTATCATGGTAGTGTTGTGATGGTAGCATTGAGATGGTAGCATTGGGACAGTTGCATCAAGATGGTAGCATCAAGATGGTAACATTGGGATAGTAGCATCATGATGGTGGCATCTGGATGGTAGGTTGGGGTGGTAGCATTGGGACGGTAGCATTGTGATGGTAGCATCGGGACAGTAGCATTGGGACAGTAGCTTCAGAACGTTGGTGTCAGGATGCTAGCATCCAGACAGTAGCATCCTGATGGTAATGTTTTGTTGGTATCATTGTGACGGCAGCATCAGGATGGTATTATCTGAATGGGTGCATCAAGATGGTGCCACCAGGAGGGTGGCATCAGGTTGGTAGTGTTGGGACCATTTTTTTCTTCCAATCATTTTGAATTTTTTTCTTGCCATATATCCATTTCTTTTTTCCAGCTTTACTGAACAAAGTAAGTGCATATAATATGCTTTTGTGAACCATTTCTTTTTATTTGGCAATATGACATGGGGAAGGTAACATCGGGATAGAAAAATAGAATTGGTAGTGGCAAGATGGAAGTGCTTTGATGGTTGTGTTCAGATGGTAGCATCAGGATGGTAACATCAAGACAGTTGCATCACAATTGTAGCATTGGGATTTTAGTGCTTTGATGGTAGCATCAGGATGCTAGTATTGGGATGGTAGCATCTGGCAAGTAGCATTGGGATGGAAGCTTGTGATAGTAGCTTCTGAATGGTAGCATTGCTACCATTTTTTTCTTCCTAGAATTTTGAAATTTTTCTCACCATGCATTTATTCTTTTTTTCAGCTTATATGAAAAAGAGGCAGTGCATATAATATGCATTTGTGACCCATTTCAATTGATGCAGCAATATGATATCGGGTTGGTATTGTCAGGATGGTAGTGCTTTGACAGTAGCATCAAGATGAGAGCATGGGGACAGTATTATCAGGAAGTTAGCATCGTGATGGTAGGATTGGGTCAGTAGCATTGGGATGGTATTGGCAGGATGGTAGCTACTGGTTGGCAGTGTCAGGATGCTAGCATCAGGATGGTAGCATTCAGATGGTTGCATCTGCAGGGTAACATCAGGAAGGAAGAATCTGGAAGGAATTGTCAGGATGGTAGCCTTAGAACAATTTTTTTCTTCCTAGTGGGAATGATGGTGGTTGCATGGTAGCATGAGAATTTTGTCACAGGCTATCAAGATGTAGCATTGGGATCTACCATTGCAACACTTCATTCTTTTCAAAACTTTCTGAATGCAACAATTTGCTAGTGGGTTATTGTTGTTTTTGTTTTTGTCTTGTCATTTTTTTCTACTAGCATTTTGAAATTTTTCTCACCATTTGTCTATTGTTGTTCTCCCAGCTTTATTTTAAAAAAATGTAAGTGCATATGATATGCTATTGTGACCTGCTTTTTGATGGAGCACACTGATTGTTTGATGGAGATTGGGAGTATTGAGATGCTACAATTTTTTCTTCCTATAATTTTGACTTTTTCACCATACATGTATTTTTTCAGCATGTCTGAAAAAGAGTAAGTGCATAGAATATGCTTTTGTGAACCATCTCTTTTGATACAGCAATATGGCATTGGGACAGTATTGCCGGTGTGATAGTGCTTTGATGGTAGGATTGGGATGCAAGCAAGCATCAGGAAGGTGGCATTGGGATGGTAGAATTGTGATGGTAACATTGGGACGGTAGTGACGGGATGATAGCTACTGGATGACAGTGTTAAAATGCTAGCGTTGGGATGCTAGAAATCAGATGGTAGCATTTGGAGTGTATCATAAGGAAGGAAGCATCAGGAAGGAAGTGACAGGATTGTAGCACCGGGACAATTAAGTGTGGAGATGAGAGAAGCAACTTCATGCCAAAACAATATCCATGGTTCCATTCCTATGCTACCATTACAACACTTCATTCTTTTCAAATTTTCTGAATGCAACACATGCTTGTGGGGTATTGTTGTTTTTGTTTTTGTTTTGTCATTTTTTCTCCTAGAATTTTGAAATACTATGTGTCTATTGCTATTCTTCCAGCTTTGTTAAAAAATGTAAGTGCATATGATATGCTATTGTGAATTGTTTTTTATGGAGCAATTTGATTGTTTGATGGGGATTGGGAGTATTGGGATGGTACCATCAGGATTGCAGACTGGTAATGGAAACATCATGATGGAGTTGTTGATTATTTTTGTTTTGTATGATTGATGCTTTTGATACATTTTTAGGAGGCTGAATCAGAGATATTTTTCGTTTTTTATGTTTGTGTTCATTTAGCATATTTATGTCTTACAATTTTTCACTACTTTTTTCAATCTTATAGATTCAGATGAGCCAACTTCTTGAAAGAAGCAAAGATGATACCAAGACCACTTGGCCTGAAGATGGATTAACTTGTGTAATTTTAGTTTATAGAAATTCTGTATATTTTCATGTTATTTTATCATCATGTTTGCAGCTTATTCTCCAGGTGTCAACAGATGGTGGACTAACAGATGATGAGAGAGTGGTGAGAAAGTAAATGCAATCCTTGTCAAGGTAATTTTTGTCAATTTTTGTCTCATTTTATAATTTCTTGTTTTAAGACATTTTGTTTGATGGTTTCATTGTTCCAATCAGTCTTTAAAACTTTTCATGTTTCAGCAAGCAATCAGCCTCCTCCCTCTTCAATGAGTGTTACAGTGCATCCTTCAAAAGAATTATCAGAAATGGGCAGTTTTTCCACCACAAGTGTTGTTACCGCTTTGGAATTGGTTGGGAAGAATTTACAGAAATATATTGTGGTGTGTCTATTGGAGTTTCAGAACTTGATTGAAATGGAAATGAAAAATAAGCAGAAACTTTTGGAGAAATGTTCATGGGGGGTGATTAGGGAAAGGGAGAGTGTTTGGGGGATTCTTCAGTCAATCAAAGAGATCCTAATTCACAATCAACAGCCATCACTTTTGCTTAGTGAGAAATGCAATAATCCTTCAAGTGATGATATTTCCAGGGTTGTCTGGCTTAAATTGACACCACTGGAGAGAAATCATGTTTTATTGAGTTTCAGACTCAACAACCTAATGGCCTCTTTACCAAGTGCAGGGTCCTCTATCAAAAAGATTTAATCTCTATGTTTGGGGGGGAGACAAAATGAACTGAAATCGATATCCACGGATCCATTGAAATTATTGTTGGTCTGTGCATTTACTACTTTTTAAATGGAGATACAGTTATTCTTCCTATGATATTGGAGTGGGAGGATGATTGCACAAAAAATTCTGGCAATCTGAAGTAATTGTGGTTACAAGAGTGTTTCAAGTGGTTTTCAAACAAAGATGCCTACAAAGGAAAGTATGGTGCTTCCGGAATCGTGCACACTGGAAGCAGTCCCAATTTTGTTGTTTTTTCTTTTGATTTCATCATGGTGAACAAGCCATGATACAGCCAAAATTGACTGCATATGATTCAGAGGAAAAAGCAATCACTGATGAATTTCCATGGGAAGCACTTGGGGAGTTATTCATGGAAGTGGTGTTTGTCAGAGAATTGGTAGATGACATGGGCATTGAAAAGATAGAGTTATAAATTGATGCATTTCTTGACCAACCACCAACAAATTCTGCTGCAATCATGAGTTCAATTAGTGTACTCTCCAGATATTTTGCAATCTACCCCCTTTCTGGAAAGAATATGAAACACAACATTCTACTTGATGTGACAATCAAAGCCAATGAACTTCAGATCAATATTTCTTTCAGATATATTCTCCTCCAAAACTGAAGTCCATTCAGAATGTAGTTGCAAAGTTTAATAGGTAAATGCAATGTCCTCCTGATGTCACTTAGCTCTTTCAGATGTTGAACACAAAAGATGGCTTGGATGTACTGGGTGTGTATACGTGAAATTGCTTGGTTGACATCATGCATCTTATGCAACCTACTCATGTGTTGAAGGGTTTGGGATGATAGTGGGTGTTTTTTTCTTTCTTTGATTTGAAATGCATGATGACTCTGAGACATCTACATTTGATGATCCCATACTTGAATAAAGTATTCTTTATCAGGTGGTTATGAGGAAGTAGCTGAAAAACAATCTCTTGCTTTAAAATCTTTTGATACTGATGCTTGAGGAGAAATCAAGCTCAGAATCTGAAGAACTTATTGTTGCAAAGAAAAGGCGCAATAAATTTAAAAAATCAAAGCGAGGAGAGTGACAAAGATGAATTTGGGAGTTCATCAGATCTGTTGATTCTTACAATGCTGACAAATCTTGTGAATTTCAAGGGAAACAGTATTGAGAACAGTTTGAAAACGCTAAATTTCATGTGTGGCACGTATGAGTTAGTCATCGTCTCATAAATTATAAAAATTTAAGTGTACATTATCATATCATACATTGTTGAATTCACTGAAGCATAATTTATGAAAAACACATCAAAGAAGATTAATCCATCATCTCCAGGGAAGCCAAGTAGTCTTGCCAAGGCTTCTACCCCTCCATGAAAGTCAAATCATAAAAGGAGTCCACAAACATTGACAAAGGCTGCAAATGATCAACAAATTAGCCATAAGAAAATTGGTATTCCCAGTGTATGTCTTGCTTTTGCATTTAAACCTGATGGTGTGAATCATTTATGAGTACACTTCTTAGAGCATTGGATAAAGATGATACACAGAAGGAAGCAGGTCATATTTTGTTCTTGACTGAAGCCAGAAAGACTGATGGTTCTAGCAGCATTGCTAAAACTCCATCAGTGATGGGTAAATTGTGTCCAAGAGATGTTGTGGTTATGTCAGTTGAGGATGGGGATAAGTCATTTGTGGCAGCAGTTGACAAGCTAATGAAAGTATTTCATCATGTTGCTACCAGTGATAGTTGCAGAGAATCATGGCAAGTCTCTGTTCTCAATTTTGTTAACAGAGGAAGTGCAACACAACCAAGTGTTCCTACAATGAGTACAAATCTCTTAAATGAGGACTGCATAAGTTTATATCAAGGTTCTTCAAGGAATGTGACACTAAGGAGCAGCAATGTAACAATGAGTATTGTGATACTATTTCAGAGGCAGTTTTTGGAGATGCAGATAAAGGATGGGGTGTTTTGGAGTCAATGGCAGATGATCAATATGAAATGCATTGAAATTGTATCAATCACTGTGAAGTGTTCTTCTTTTGCATGCTTTGATTATCTTGATCAAATGTTTTCTTCTTTACTTTCTTTTCTTAAGGGGTTGAAAATTGTTTGAATATGATGGTTGCAATCTAAGGCTAGAAGATTTAATTCAAAATGGGAGAGCAATCAATTACAATGACTTGTGGTTTTTTGCATTATCTGGTATCTTCTTGCACACTCACCATTGAACCTCACAAGAGATGGAGGCAATTTGAAGGTATCTGGTTTGTACACAAGTGGTTTATTTAGAAACAATCCATCTCATGTCCATACTATTGATAGCACTGTGTACACTCAACCATGTCTGTATGTCCAATTATGAGCAATTAGCTACTTCTTTGTCACACCTTACAATTTTTTTGCTGTTGTGGCATCATTGAGGTTCACAGGACTTTGCATCATAGTTATCATTTGTTTGTTCTCATTTCATCTTGATTTTTTTCCAAGTTCTTGTTAGAAGTCTTCTTGCTTTCCAGTCAACAATCTAGGTTTCATTTATTGTTCTAGTCAACACTCAACTTGTAGTTGAACCAAATCTTAATGTATAATCTATATTCTAGTCTAGTTGGTCAATGGACAGTCTTGTTTTTATCTTGGGCTCCAGTCGTGTTTCAGTCTTGACACCAAGCATATTATTTACTACCCCTGTTCTGAGCCGAGTGAATTTTGACCTCAAAATGCCTCCCCACTAAAAGCTCGATCTGGTACTTGTACATACTCATTGTACCCTACATATAGCAGAACACAATGATTGAATACTGCTGATGTTACATTTTTTGTAAAGATGTCAGCATCATTGATGTCCCCAGGAATGTGTTTGATGACCAGCATTCCTTTGACTTTTGGCTCACGTAGGAAGTAGGAAGTAGTTGCAAACATCCACATGACAAGTGCAACCTCCAACACTCCAGCTCTTTGCAATGTCTACAGCCCCTGAGTTATCCATTTTGAGTACCATGGGTAGCTCTATGTCAAGTCCTATTGACTCCAGCAATCGGTATACATAATATATATCTTGTGCCACCATCACATCTGCTGTAATTTTAGCTGCAGGTATGGACAACATCACAAACTTCTATGTGACACTGCAGAATGCAAGTGGCAATCCGTTCATGAACACTCTCCCACCAGAAATACTTCTGCAATCATCCGGATTTGTTGCATAGTCTGAATCTAATCTGCCATGTATCCTTTACTCCACCCATCATTTGGCAATAACAACTGCCCTGGATTTCTTGTGGAGATTATGTACTTCATAAGCGTAATCAGTGCTCGGACATGTTCCTCCCTAAGTGCAGTCATGAGCCTAGCTTGGCCATGCACCAAATTGAAGACATCAGGACATAACCATTGCATTATGTACATGCAGGTTGCAACAGCTGACCGGTACATTTTTGCTTCAGTGTCACCCACCATCCCTTTACCATCTCCTTTCATGAGTACTTGTCCTGCAACAGCTGGCGGCTGAGATGCCGGTCCATCAAGCGGTCCATACTCCTCCCAAAGCTTACGCATAAGAACAGGCTGTGTGAACTTGACATTTCCCAATCCAGAGTCATCACGAGGCACAGTTATCTTGTTTCTAAAGTATTCTGCAAGCATCCCTTCTCATTTACAAGTGAATGCAGTCTTGAGATCACTTTGGGCCTTTTCCACCATTTCCAGTGGTCCCAGTATCATGACGTCATCAACTCACAATACAAGCACAACCAATGAGTCCTGTCCCAGCCAAAATACAGGCATGGATCAGCTTTTGACTGATCATATGGCATATTGGGACTCTTTTCTTAAATGTCTTAAAGAAGCAGTATGCTGCTTGCTTGGTCCCATGCAGAAGTATGTTCATTTTTAGTAGCACTTCACCTGGATACAATTCTTCGAATCCATCAGGAACTTCAATATACAGTTCCTCTCCATTTGCAAACTGCCCTGTAAGAAAGCTCCTTCAACATCAATAATGACTGCGACCCAAGAGAGATTGATGCACAGCAGAGTTAACACGAGACATAAAGTGATAGGATTGGTCACAGGTGCAGCTATAGAGTCTGATACATAGTGACTGCCATCAACCTGCTCGTAACCCCTAGCATTAAGCCTTCCTCAAAAAGTCCCATTGGATTTTTTCTTCATTACCCAAGTAGTAGTTTGAACCTTGGACCCTGTTGGTATTGAACTCCTTGGTACAGGAGTAAGTGCATTGGACTTTTCGAGTTGTGCTTTCTTGTTATCAATTTTTTGATGCCATGCATCAGCATCCGGGCATCTCATAGCCTTTTTGAAGTTTAGCACCTTTAACTCACTGGTATTTTTGATGCCACCACCTACACCAGTGCCTACCAACACCAGCTCCACTTTTTGCAATGACAGGTAAATTGCTGAAACTTCTGCACTATCTAGAGCTGCCATCTCACCTAGGAATCATAATTCAATAGCAGGTGCATGCATCAGTCCCTCCTGAGGCTTAAAAAATTGCCATAAACGTGTGACTCCACCTGTAGTAAGAACTTTCACAAGAGGGCTGCTCCATTTCACACTGCCTCCCAACTTCAATGGCATGTCATCAGTAATGGACATTACAGTATCATCTATTGCCTCAGATGAATCCTTGATCTCTAATACTCCAATGGCACCTTCATGCTGGACATGCATGTGAGCCATATGACATCAGGAGTCATGACAACTCTATTAGTGTCTGGGTCCCAAATTCTGATGTTGTCACTGTCACATTCAGCATAACCAACAAACATCATAGTTGTTCCTTTGATGCCCGTTTTTGAATCTTTTTCCGACTGTTACTACTCGTGCTGTGCCCCATATATGAAGCTTCTTGGACCATGTGGGGTTTGCACCAAATACTTCCACATCCCATGTAGCCAACTTTCCATTGACTGCAACCATGACCAAGCCATCCAGTTGAGTAGCGCATGCTAAAGCCTCAAGTGCAACGTTTGCACAAATGTTGCCAGGCACAAAAGCTCCTCCCATCATAGTTTGGCCTTTCCAGCCAGGTATGGGAATGCCAACTTGGCCAGGCTGTTGTGTTTTGTTGTGTCCCTAAACATGAACTCAAAATCCAGAGGTTGCAGTATTACCCAGTCGTTGCTTCCTGCATGTATCACTAGCTTTTGATTCTCCAATGCGGGATCAAGACATAAGTACCTAACCAGTATATTCCTTGCCTATAGCTTGCTCCCAACTCCATCTCCAATTCTATTACAGCACTTGCATAGAGGGCTTATTAGCCTACTTGGCCTATTTGATAAACTCCCTTGTTATCTGTTGGGATAATCACCATGCTTGGTCTTTCCCAGGAGCACCAGCCCATGGCTTCCTTGACCCAGTACAATAATCATGCACAATTTTTTATTCGACTTGTATAGGTCAATCAGGCCCCAATTGCTTGCCTTCTTGATGTCCAGTACCTCAAACTCCAACCGAGTTGAGCAGATCCTGATCAAAATGGGATCCAATGCATCACCAATGCCAACAAACCCAGCATACGCTTCAATCTTGCTGATGCACACTCTGAAACTATCTGCCTTCCCATCCCGATATGGAAACTTATTCAGGCTGTTATCAGACATTGTTTGATATTTGATGAATTCTCAATCAACTTTGCTTTGTGACTCCTTCAAGTTACTTCAAAGTATGTTGGAAGTCTTCTTGCTTTCCAGTCAACAATCTAGGTTTCAGTTATTGTTTTATTCAACACTCAACTTGTAGTTGAACCAAATCTTACTTTATAATCTATATTCTAGTCTAGTCGGTTGACTGAAAGTATTGTTTTAGTCTTGCGCAACAGTCTTGTTTCAGTCTTGACACCAAACATTTTTTTACTACCCCTGTTCCAAGCCGGGTGAATTTTGACCTCAAACGGTTCTTTGTCAGGAGGATAAATACTTAGTTGCAAAATACTGAGTAATTACTGAGTAATTACTCCTTACTCAGTAAATTACT
>JALLPD010000424.1:0-16249 GCA_036940065.1 Cyclotella cf. meneghiniana
TCAGCCACAAATACATGTAAAGGTTGATTGTTGTTTTTCTTACAATGGTTAAGGGGGGATAATTGAAAGCGGGGATAATTCCACCTTCAGCCACAGCAAATGTGGCAGTGATGACAAAGTGACATCCATGGCAACGGTGGTAGCAATGTCAAAGGTGACATCCACGGCAATGGTGGCAGTGACGGGCAACAGCAAAGGTGTCAGCCAAGGTGACAGTATCAGTGACAGTGGCAGCAAAAGCCATATCGGCAATGACAGGTGGCAGCAGCAGCAATGGGCAGTGGCAGCAGCAATGACAATGACAACAGCAACAGGTGATGGTAACAATGATAGCAATGGAGGCTGCCTCAATGGTGACAGCAGAAACAGCAGTGGCAATGGGCAACAGCAGCAGCAACCACAGCACCAAAGGTGGCAGTGAGGGGTAGTAGCGATGGGTGGTGGCAACAGCAGCAGTGGCTGTCTTGACGGCATGACAGCAATGGCAGAAGCAATGGTGCCCAAGAAGTTGAGGGAAAAAGGATAACGTATTAAACTATGTGATTTTAATACCATAGAAAGGCAAGCTTTTTGCGAGTGGACAAAATTCTGTATCAAGGCATTTCACAGAATCTAAGCCAAATGGCTGTAATTTTGAAAAAGGACAACATTTTAGTTACTCTGTAGAAAAAGTACTAATTCCTACATAAGAAGGAATGAATTCTGCAAAAGGACAAAATTCCAGAATTTTGTTCTTTTGCAAAATTCTTGTCTTTTGGCTGAAATTCTGAAAAAGGCTGAAATTATGCAAGTAACGCTTCAATTTGTTTAGGATTTTTTTCCCTTAACTTCAGAGACGTCGGCAGAGACGGCAGCAGAGATGAGAGCAGAGACAACAGCAGAGATGACAGGAGCAACGGCCGCAGCAACAGCCGCAGCAACTTCTGCTGCAATGGTCACAGCAATGGCTGCAGCAATGGCCGCAGAAACGACCACAGCAATGGCCACAGTAACAGCTGCAACAGCAGCTGCAACAATGGCGGTAGCAATGGCCACATCAAGGGCGGTATGAATGGCAGCAGGGATGGTGGCATTGAATGTGATGTCACTGTGTTGCAAGGATTGTTGAAAAGTTATTAAATATGTACATGGTAAAATACAAGATGGCTAGGATTTTCCTTGAGACTTGCTATGAATGACCGTTCCCTAGAAGGTTGTGTATTTTGGAGGACGGCCAGATAAAACACATATTATTTTGTTACTGTTTTGTGTGTGTATTAATACATGGGACAGTACACAATTGTGTATTACGCACTATGCAACTATCATGATTTTGGACCATGATATTATTGGGTCACTGTTTACTCCTATGTGGGAATGTCTACAAACGGAAAAATCTCATCTTCTATATTTTTGAAACTAATACAACTGTCCCTGATTCAGGAGCTACCCTCAGAACTACCATATTTACCTACCATATGTAGAAAAGGTCTGTTGTAAAAAGAATGAAAAACTATGAGATTGAAAGGTCTAACAAAAATTAAAATAACTAGAGGGATGAAAAAATTTTGCTGACATTTTTATCTCTAAACAACAGGTAGTGACGTGTTTAACAAGGCAAAAGCTAGGATCAAAATAATTTCACTCAGGGCTCACATATTTTTTCAATTAAATAGATGAGGGTCTGTTTTATGCTTACTTTGAGTGTTATGCCAAAATAAAGTACAGCTTAACAGTTCACCCCACAATCAACTAGGCAAAAAGGGAGACATCACACCATACTTTTAGAGAACAAAAAATGGTGTGAAAAAAAGAGAGCCATGTCGCACTTCATTAAGAACCAAAAAAGAGATTCTACACCCAAGGGCAGAAATCATTGTGAAATGGTTTGTTGTCTCATTTCCCTCCCCTGTACAGACCACTGAGAAATCCAAAAAGATGAAACTTAAATTGAAAGCATATGTTTTTGAAACACAAAAAATTGATAAAAGAAAATGGCCAGTAAAAAACTTACGAGCCCGTTCTTTTGACTTTAATGGGAGTGTAAAGGCTGAATCACTGTCTCGATACAAACATGGAAACCTTGCAGTTTAATGGATTGGCTCTTCATGAATCTATTTGAAATGAACAAGGACAGGAAACAGATGTGAGAACTATTTTTATGAAAGTGGGGAAGGAAAAAAGAACACTCAAGGATAAACCTGCTGTATAATTTTGTTCCCTTCCCCCTAAAGGAACCTTTCTTGATGAGGGCCCCATCATGGTGGAGCATCGGCTGTGGAAGGAGTGACAGATGCCCTTGCAGGAGGGGGTGCATGGGTGGTGCTGACTTTGGAGGTCAAAATGAAGGCTGTGCCATTGTCGAATATGCCATTGTAGGCTGTCATTTTCAGTGGCAACATCGTAGGAAGCACCAGGCAGCACCAGGCTCCACCCTCATATGAGGTGCCATCATAGGCAGTGCCATCAACCAAGGTCCAATCATAAGAAAGTAAAAAATGGGACATATAATTTTCTATCTTATGCATACAGCCACTTCTTTATGTGTTGTTAGTTGGAGGACAGGGTTAGCGGCAATGCCAGATTCTGTCTGCTGGCCAAGATAGTTGAACTCTCTTATGAAGGCAGTAGAAATGCATCTTGGTGGTGAATTGATGTGTGGCTGATGAGGGCACTTTACCATGAAGCATATTATTATGGTATTGTACCATGATTCCAGTTTGCAAGACAGGGTAGCGCCAAATTTTGGTAGAAAAAATACTCTCAACACTACCTAAGTTGCTGAAAGCTTATGTATTTACTATGAATTTTGGGTACGGTATCAGAAAAATGGACGTAGCCCTACTGGGGGAACTATTACCGAGAAATAAAAATATTATGTTGGTAGATTTAAAATTAATATTGACATAATATGGAATTAAGATGTTATGAAATTTTTGACTTGACTCAATTAAATGATAAAAAAAGAACTGGTTACATTCCCCAGCATGCTTGTGTGAAGCACTACTCTCTCTATGGAACATAAAGAGGAACAGCTGCAAGATTTTTGCATCATTTATGTTGATGTAAACTTTTGAAATTTTCTCCACAGAATTTTGCTAGAATGCGACCAAATAACGCAAAACCCGGTCTATAAGTAGCACTAGATTATAAGTTTGACCAAGGTAAGTCCATGTACTTATGATTTTTTCAGTATGTAGCCCTTGCTAAATTCATTGGGAACCTCACAGATTGGTTTTCTCCTTGTTGTCAACAACACATCCACATGCATGGCTTCCAATACCTCCAGCTGGTTGTTGAGTTATGACAACAAGCCGCCAAACTCACACCATATCATCCTCACAACAAATCACAACATCATTATTTTTGGCAGATGCATGAATGAATTGCACTGTTTTTGTTGGTTTCTTGCCCTGAGATAATGGACATAACTGTGAGTTGCATCTGTTTGGATGTGGCAAATCATTAGTGATAACCCGTTTTTATTCCTTTTATCTGCATATTAAGAGATGCCCTTAGCAGGAGGAAACACAGGCAGATGTGTTTCTACATCTAGCATGGCAACATATATGCAGTTCGATTTATCAACGAAGATAAAGTTAACAAAATTTACCTAAATTATCATGAAAAGATAATTTAGTACTATATTCAATGCAGTGGGGAACAAAGATCTCGGGGAACAAACACACAACATTAATCATTGAAATATGGATTGTTGCTTGAATTGGAATAGTCATCAGAGTCCTCCTCCTCATTAATAGCATTATTAGCTCCGTTTCCCGCCCCATGAGTTTGTCCTCGTGAGACATATGTACTCGAACATCTGACAATTGCTCTTCCTACGGATCCAATCCAGTCATCCTTGGACTTTTCATCATCTGCATTCAAAGTACGACATGGATCATTGAAAGTATCACATAACAGAATCAGTAACTTTGATACAAATCAATCTCCTCACCTGCGTAAAGGAGGTATGTTGTTTCGGGTGTACTTATCTCAAAGGAATGTTTTTTGTGTGCCTTCAAGTCTGCCGACTTAACAGTTGTACAACGACTCAAATCAATCATCCCGTGCGGAGCTTCATATGGGGTTTTCGCGAAGAACAATCGGGAACCCTTGAGAATGAAAAATCGACGTCTCCAATCCTACGAGTTGCGCATGGAGGTAAAATCTCGATGTTTGAGTAACGATGACTAAAAAATTGACCCCTCAAGGCCTCTACCTTCTGAAAACCACAAATGCACAAAAGGATAACCTCACCCTCAACCACATCGATTGCTTTGTTAGGTATCCCTCGAAATCTCCCTTGTCGGTATCATACGCCACCCCAGTTGTTGGATCAATGAACGGAGGCCGCATCAATCGACTCATCTTACAACAGCTATTTTTCCTGGAAAGTGAGCCGCCCCTGTAATAAACGAGTGTGGGTGCCGAAAAGGCGGAAGGAACGACTAGGACGCTGGAAAGAGACGCCTGTTCGGTTTTTGCCCGACGTCGGTGGGGATAGAGAACGAAAAATCATCAGAAGAATGACATTTGAAAACATCATCGAATCAATCATTTTCAAGCCTATGATCTGCCAGAGGCCCTAACTGCAAAACCCTCGAAACAAGTAAATATCTGTCCCTTCTCCTTAATGAAATCCAACTTAACACCTAATTACAACATAGAGACAAGGTCATCTAATTAATGGAACAATCTTCTCCTCTACACGTCATATTGGAATTACTTACAAAGAAGACACTTTGCTAATCGCAGGGGATGGAAACAACTTTGCGCCGGTCTTTGTTTGCGGTCGTCGTCGTTGATATTTGGTCGCAAATAAATATCATTCCAGTGTTGCTTTGTCACCATTCGTACAATACCATATAGTACCTCGATAACTATTGTACTGGTATAAACGTGGTCGTATCATTCTCGTACATAATATTATACGTACGGCCATATATTATATATCATGTTGTATGGTATTGTACAATACAAAACCATGCGATTTTTTTTCTTTTGCGAGCCCCGTGATGCAGTTTTTGGCGGGAAGACGACAGAAAACTCCCGTAAACCCAGAATTATTTTTAGTGATAGAGAGGTAACCATAAGCTTCAGAATGTGAGATGAGAATTTAATTAAACTTTGTGTTAACATGATGTATTCACTACTTATTTTAAGACACATCACGTAGCTTGACGCAATCTGTGCACGTCTGTGTAATAATTTTCTCATGAGAATTTCTCCCCATCCGTCCCGCGAAGTCCCGCGCAGACAATGTGTCACGCTCAGAGGAGAGGAGCCCGAATAATCGAACGGAAGCGACGCCGCATTCACAACTCAATATTTTAAAGGGTAAACAGAATCCAAGATCACAAAACCGATTGCATCATATTATCATCTCTCACCATAGCTGTCTAACTTGACACCGCAATTACAGACGTCGAGAGGTTCATTTAAATCATGACCGCAAGCAAGTCGTTCAAAGAAGAGCATCCACTGGGTGAGTCGCACCTCGCGCCTTGATTCGTTCGTACAAGATGCTTGGAACAGGACATTATCCATGTCAATCGGTCATCAAACCTTGCGTCGTATTTCGACATAAATCTCCCTCTGCATCCGATATTTCTTTCGTTATAGCTGGTCTTTGTATCAAGATCTTTCTCTTTTGTGATGTACGGGGCTTGCTCGTTTATGTACGGACGTCTTCCCTTTGACTATGTTTATTGCATTTTCTCATGTTGAGGGATTTAATTTCTCACGGTAACAAATCTTCGATCGTTTATATATTTGGACGCTGACATCCTGCCATGCTTCAGAAAAAAGGAAGTCGGAGGCTGAACGCATCCGTGCCAAATATCCCGACAGGGTCCCCGTCATATGTGAAAAAGCCGACCGATCGGATATTCCAGACATTGACAAAAAGAAGTATCTAGTTCCAGCGGACTTGACCGTGGGTCAATTTCATTATGTGATCAGGAAGCGTATTCAACTTGCTCCAGAAAAGGCGTTGTTCTTGTTTTGTTCGAATACCATTCCTCCTAATGGTGAGTGATAATTGATACTCAGGCTTTTCATGAAAAATATGCGCGAGAGTTCGAAATTCCTCACTTGCTTATTGCCATACCAACTTGGTAGCCGCTCTCATGTCAACCGTTTATGAAGAACAGAAAGACGAGGATGGATTCTTGTACGTCCAGTACAGTGGGGAATCAACTTTCGGTTGATCCAAAAATTGGGTTGAACTACGTTAATTCAGTGAGATGTGCAATATTGAGTTTGAACAATGCTGTTATTAGGTGATGGATGTCTCTTTTGACGACATTGAAGTCTTGAGAGTGTGCTAATTTACCATTTTCTTGTTCACTAACTAGCTTCCTATGATATGTCGTGGCTTAGTAGAGTGACCTAATTTGTAAAGCGAATAAAATAGATTGTCAACTTAGCTCTCGTTTGGCGTATGATTACCCTAAAAGTTGGCCTAAAACTTTACACGAAAGCTAATAACTAATTATATCATCATACGCATTATCTCTGGTCTTGAGTACCAGCTTATGCTGGCTCCAGCCCCTCATTTTTGACTAATCTAACACCACATCCAACAAGGTCATCAAAAGGGTTAGTGGATATAAAATCCGTCCATTCATTATGCCAGTTCTCTTGTTCTATGTAGGTATCCAGAGCTGCGAAGTATGATTCTAACTGAGTCATCGCGTCATTGATGATTGAATTTGTTGTCAGTTTTCTCTTGCACCATGAATTTGCTGCTTGAATGATATTCTTCATTTCCATTTTATTTGCTTCGTTCAGTACGTAACGACTAACTTCTGTTATATTATCCAACGACGCTGGAATGTAGTGAACATTCGGACGCAACTCAGAATAGAAGTATTCAATGATGTCAGGTTCGATCTCCAGCAGGACGATGGCACTGTCGCGTTAGTAGTGAAAAGTGTGTGTCTCATAAATGATATGCACAGCACACTTACTTTAATAACAACCGAGTTCGTGCAGAGTAACCTGCTGAAACGAGCGCTCCAATTGTTGCCGTCGATATCAATAATTGCTGAAAATTTTTGATTGCAATCAGGTGCGAAGACTGAATAAAAATTACGACATATTACAAATACTACCATTCACCTTGGTACTTCATTTGGTCATCAAAAGGTATGCGATCAGTGAGGATTGTTTCCGATGCCAAGTCATTCGTTCTATTCTCAAATTTTTGGTGAATTTTTGTGAACGCAGCATCGATGACATCTGAATGGCCCATGCTGAGTCGAACAAGCTTTGCTCGAGGAATTTCATGAAACGGAACACTTTCGTACTGCGTTTGGTCAAAAGTCATGGATCCTCTCCAAACAGCCTTCTGTATCTTCTCGGACCAAGGATATAGTACCTCATTTATCCGGAACCTCTCGTCCCAATCGTCATCTCGTTCATAGGTCTTACCAAATATCCTCCATATCTCATATGACGGGGCGCCTATGGCACGGCACCAATCTTCGCCTCGGTAAACGTGCGATGGAATAGACCAAGTCAGACGAGGGAAATCATAATCATCGGTACGTGTGGTTATGTCGCACCCGTTTATATCCCCTACCATAAGTAGTATGGGCAAACCTCCAATCATACCATGATTAAAGTTTGATAAGATGCGTTGAAAATTTCGCGCAAGACCGCTTCCAATCATTTCTATAAAATGTGAAGCACGCCTATTAAACGGTGTGTCTTCGTCCAAGGAGGAACAGAGGAGTCGTCTGCCTTCCGTGATGATGATTGGGATAAAGTGACCTTCGATATCACTAATACCATTATAAAGAGATTCGTTAAGAGTGAGGACAAGATTGCTCGAGGCTTGATGATGAGAAACGTTAACTGTGTCATTCAGAGTGGGAGCGTCTTCACTCCATTTAACAATATTTCCCACTGCTGCGGCGAGCCTAAGAATCGCAAGGATAACACATGTCCCGAAATTCATCAGTAAGAAACGTCGATGCCCCTGTTTGAACTGGTCAATTTTCTTTTGGCAAAAGTTATCACACCGCAAGTTTGGCACCGCCTCGTCTTGGAAATGGCATGAAAACATACTGTTTCTTTTGTTTACAACGGTCTGTTAATTGGGTTGGACACAAATTAAATGACAAAATAAGTGATGATAGGAGCAAATGCCTACTTATTTTTTAAGCAGTTTGAGATTCTTCTTGCTTGTATTGTACTGCATGAAAGAGAGTCTCCTCAGGTCTTCTCATATATAAATTTATATGTACATATCTTATTTTTCTCGGAGTTTTCTCACGGACACCTCACATTTCAACGCGAGACTTGTTTAAGCGAATTTTTGCTTGCCAATTCACCTTCAGCCCCCCCTCAATGTCCCTTCAACTCCGCGTGACTTTGGAAGCCCTTGACCAGGGAAAAATCACCACATCATCGCAGTTTTTGCTTCTTTTGGCCCACCATTTCCTTTTCTTCACTCCACTTCTCATCTCACATGTCTCATTTTTGTGATATGCCATAATGGAAACAATTGGAAGCAACATTCAATCTGTCTGTCATGGCTGGGTTTGTCAGGGCCCCTTGCCAGTGCAGCAGGGATACCAATTATTTAGTCGGTTGTAGGATTTTATCTTGTCAGTTTGTTTGAGGAAAGCAGTTGATCAGTCCTTAATTTAATTATGACTATTAGACAAGAAGTTTTTGCTTGTATATTCTTCCATCAAAGTTTACACAGGCAAAGTGAAAGAAAGTCATCAACCATCGAGTGGAATCCATTGTTGATTTATGAGCAAAGAACAGCGAGCAGCCACATTTAATCTGTAAGACTTCCATTGGATGATTGTTGAATGCCTGACATCACAAATTATTCCTGTTCTCCTGTCTCATCTACCTGTCTACTATATTATTAGCTTCTCCTTCCTCTCTAGTCCCCGTACTTGTCAATTACTACTTACAATCATTGCAGGTATTTCTTTAGTTGTTGGGTGGGAGGGCAGACCATGTGGCGAGCTCATACTTGGAGAATGCAGTCTTCAGTCTCCTCATTGCTTATTTCACAACTCTCATGGTTAGTGGGATGTTGAGAGTTGGTTGTTCCTGCTGGACTTGAACAGCCTTCATCACAAGACCCTTCAACTCGGCCTTAGTCATAGTCATTTTGGGCTAAAATGGCACTAGTGTTTCACAATTATTCAGGCCAAACAATGGTTTGTGTGTAACACACTTGCATCAAGTACTTGTTGCATTTTTTCATGGTCATGGTTTTGTGTGTCAGTTGGGTAAACTTAAACTCGAATAGGATTTGAGGGGGGATCAAATGTCAGATCTCAATATTGACTCTCAAAAACAAAAAACAAAGAAACAAAACAAATATCAAAACACAAAGGATAATGCAATTTTGTGAGGGTCATTGAGGGTTATCAGATACAAAATTGTGTGTTGATATTTTCATTTGTTTTTTTTCATTTTGCAATGTGCCTCGTCTACATTTGCTCAAATATTCCACAACTCTTTCAATTATTCTCTAATTCTCCAAACATCTTCAATGCCCATAAATATCCTCTGTTTTACTGAAAATGTAATGTGTCATTTCATTTTTTTTTGCAACTGCTATCATGTTTCCTTCTCCTTCGACATAAAATTTTGTAGAATCCAATCACAAGAGTCCTGCACGAACTGCTTTTTGTACGACGAGTAAGCATGATAATAAAGAAATACATAAAAAGCTATAATTTCTCAAGATTGCTGTGATTTAAGCCATTTGTTGGTAAATGTTATGTAGAAGACCAAAGTATAAGTGATATTGTTGCATGTAGAGTGCTTTAAACTAGATAAATGAGGATGAATGGACAATGCTGTCCCACTGACCTAAAACAGAACCTCGTATAATTCTACACAGATTTGATTTGTTTCAATGCATCCAAGGATGTTCTCTTGGAAGTGTTCTGTGCAGATGTCTAGAACTCTTAACATTTTGTATATGACACCTTTAACATTTATACTTTATAATAGGGCTATTGAATGAGACGTATTTTTGCTTGTGCCATTTTCCCCATATGTCTGGTCTTGCTCATGCATTTTCGTGGGGCTTCAAATGCTCAGTTCTCAGCATTCATGACATTCCTCCCTTAGTTTTCTACTTTGGGTTGTGCTTAGATGCTCTTCTGATTGCATCTTTTATGATATCAATGACAGGAATACTCCTAATGTGCTTATGAAATTAGAACCAGGAATGTCATCATTGATTGTCTGCTTTGTTCTTGTTCTCCATGTCCACCAACACTAGGAAGAATATGAACAATCTCCTCTTCATGGCTTATGATGGCAATATGCCTGACACTGACATTTTTTGTCACTAACTAGGTCAGCAACTTGATTGCAGTGGTATCAAGACAAACTTGATCTGTTACCCACATCATCAACCAGTGAATATAGTTTGAGTGAAGTACTTTGAGGCCATGGAGGCATGCTAAGATAATCATATTCTTCCAGAGAACAGAGATCTGAGTCAGTTTTTTACACTTTTTAATATTAACATCCAATGATGCATGACAGGCGACACCCTGAAATAACAAATGCTGACATTGTCATAAATGCTAATATTTGTCAAAAATGCTAACATGTGTCTCTTTCAATACAACTTGACTCAAGTGTTTGAACAAACATGACTCTCTGGGACAATACTATCAAGGATGTTGCAAAAGAACAATGCTAGGTATGAAACCCACCAAAACTTATCCTTTACACCAGAGCATGAAGGAACAAACCCACAAACAATGTGCTTATCAAACTAACCTAACTGTCTTCTTCTGCCCACACAACTGTGAATACGAACACTAATCCACCCATGAAAGCACCTTAGATGTGAAAGAAAATTCAATCAATACTAAAGAGCAGTCAAAAGCTGAACTAATTCAGGAAAAGTAAAGAATAAATTCATTCCTATCCATAACAAGAGTTTTCCAAGCTAATCTGTCTTATTATCAATTAACCATGTAACAATTCTACAATAAAGTAAAGCTGAAAATACCTTGCTCTCTTCAACAGCTTACAGTTTTGATGTCAAAGATGTTAAAGAAAATCATTTGTCGCTAGCATTGATGTTGATTAAAGAATGATGGTCTGACCCTTTGACTTGCTTCAAGTATGAAGACACTCGTTCCAAAACAAAACATCAATGTGTGCCCTATATGAAAGCAATTTTCAGCATGTGCACGGGGCACCTTGGAGTCATGAGACTTTGTAGTTTGTTATTTGTGCTCCCTTCTGTCTGCTGGTCGATTCAAGTATACTAGACAAGGACAGGTAGCATGAAATCTTGGCCTGATTGCGTTGGCACCGAGAACAAGAATCATGATGAAAGCAATTATAAGATATGTGCACATGAAGCACTCCATTTCAGTTTGTTGCAGAGCATTTTGGTATAACAATAAAACAAAGTTTTCATGGGAGGTCCCCTTGTCTCTCTTGGACATACCAGCCATGCAAGTGAAATGTGTTGATTGGTGCACACTTTGGCAACATATGTCCTGGTCAGTTTGGCACAATGATAAGATGAATGCACAGGAAATGTGAAATGTCTCCAACTTCTTGCTTAAAGTAGAAGGCTAATGAAACAAAGATGTGTTTTTGTCAAGTGCTTATGCTTGTCACGTAGAAACTAAACTACACATATCAAAAACAGATAAACCTCAAATTATGTTACAACTGCTTCCTCTAAGATTTAATTTCTTTAACAAAAGCGACCTCTAATGAAGAACATTCTAGCCCTTGGTAGATGTGTAAAGCCGGCACATTTTTACACAGCAGATGGCCTTCTTTGGCATGACATGGGGATATTTAGCAGGATCATACGGAAGAATAACTTGTATTTCACTTTAAATGACGAGTCACTTAACATATTGCTAAATTTAAATAGCGTGAGGGAATGGAAAAGATGTCCCAGACCCTCCATCACCTGGTGAACCATTCATATTTCTAGTTACGTCTCTCACCCTCCTGCCACGAAACATCCAACGGATAGGAGTAGACTCAAAACCATCAAGACTTTCACGCAACTTTCTATCAAGATATCTTCGATAGTTGTCATTGATAAGCGTTGGATCATTGACGAATACAACTATAGTTGGGGGTCTTGTAGAGACTTGGCTGCCGTAGTAGATTTTTGCTTGTGCTCCATTCCTACGAGCAGGAGGTGGCTGCCAAAGCGTAGCATCTCGTAGTACCTCATTCAGCACAGATGTAGGGATACGTTTACGATGGGCCGCCACTGCAGAATCGACTGCATCATAAATTTTACCACATCTTTGACCAGTTGCAGCAGAAACAAATAAAATGGGTGCCCATCTCACTTGTGGCAATTCCTCGCGAAAGTATTTCACCGACTGGTCGTATGTGTTCGAATCCTTGTCGATAACGGCATCCCATTTGTTGCATATAATAACACAAGCACGGCCGTCATCAGAAATCTTTTGAGCCAGTATGCGGTCCTGCTCTGTTACTCCTGCAGTGGCATCAAGCACAAGAAGAACAACGTCGGCACGGCGAATAGCACGCAAGGCTCGATTGACCATAAAAAACTCAGGACCAAATTCAACTTTGCCCTTTCGACGAATACCTGCAGTGTCGACAAATCGGTAAAGGGTAGGTGGCGCATCTGTATCTGATGGCGATGGTGGCCTTTCCATGACAGCATCAATGGAATCACGAGTGGTCCCGGCAATATCACTGACTATGGCGCGCTTCGACCCAAAGATTGTATTCAGGAGAGAGCTTTTGCCAACATTTGGTCTGCCTACAATCGCAACATTTATTTCTTCCTGCACGGTTAGGAAAAACTTTCTCAGTCAGTTTATCTGAACACAAATTTGAGAAGTAGAAAAACCGTTGCATCACTCTTACCATGGTTGGCTCGTCATCAAATGCAGACATGGCTTCTTCATAACGTCTGATGACCTCATCAGTGTCTCTTCCGATACCATATTTTCTCAAAAAAACATCAGTCTCGTCTTCTCCATCTAATGGTTCGCCTTTATCCAATGCAACCATAGCCCTTTGTGCAGCTTGAAGCTCCTTGACCTTGGTACCAAATCCTTTTATTGCCGAACCTTTCTCTACAATATCCTCAAACATTTTCTCCAGCAAATCAGCCGTCCCCACCCCATGCAACGCAGACACAGCAAACGGCTCTCCAAGACCCATACTCCAAAATTGCGAAGCCAAATACGCGCCATTCTTATCGCTCTCACACTTATTCACAGCCAATAACACAGGCATTTTCTTCAAAACATCTTTCCTCAAAAAAGTCGCCAACTGCTCATCCAATGCTGTCGGACCCATCTGCCCATCCACGACCAAAATTACACCCGAACTCTCCTCGATCGCAATCATGGCCTGCTCACGAATCTCAGCAGCAAATATCGCATCATTGTCATCGAAGACAAGCCCACCCGTATCGACCAGTTGAAATGTTTCTCCGAGAAATTCGGCGGTGCGATAAGTGCGATCTCGAGTGATGCCCTCTTGATCGGCGACGATGGCTCCTCCGGACTGGGTTCCAGCGATGCGGTTAACGAGGGCGCTTTTGCCTACGTTCGGCCGTCCTACGACAGCGATGAGAGGGACTTTCTTGGGGCGTTTGAATTGACGGATGGCTTGCTGTTGTTTCTTCTTGGTAGGGAACGCGACGCTTTTGCGCTCTTCTTCGTCGAATTCTTCGTGATAAAAACTGTCGTCCAAGACCATTTCTGCCTCCTCGTCGGAAACCATGGATTGGATTGAGGTGCACAGCCGACACGACCGTGAAGTCTCTCTTGTAGACAAAAAGGCAACGGCATGCTTTAAAAGCAACGCTGTTATGGCAACATGTACCAGACATATCTTGATCCTGCACATCGTGTTGAAATGTAGGATGTCTTAGAAATTTTTCGAAAGGAATTAGACTTGCAATAGATAACTGCAAGAATGGAACCTTAATAATCACTGTGTTGTGGTATTCATAGAAGAAATAAATGAACGAAGACAAACGCGTTGGTTGACAAAAGAACAAGAGATCAAGTGGAAACGCGTGTGGTTGTACATCATCTCAGCTGGTATGGTATTGTACCATACCACATCGTATTGTAGATGTTGTATTATCGATGTTTGGTGTCAGACGTTCATGGTACAACACCATATGGTATGTATTGTACAATAAAATAAATATTGTACGATACAATACGGACAAGAATGCTATGTCGGTGGCGCGGAAGCTTCGTCTGTCTGTACGTCGTCCTTCGACAAAGGGATTGCGAGAACGTCAGTTTCATTACTTTCTCGCTACTTTTTTTCTACAGAGTATAAAAGGGGTACCATATCCAAGTACTCGGAACATAAGAAAGCATCGCCAATCACAAAATATAGTGAAGGTTGATATGATATATCATGGTACAATATCATGCCATACAATGTCATACACCATGTATTCTGCAACATTTGCATGGCTCAAAGATGATGTGGTGATGGCCAGTCCACACATGCAGCTGGCACAAGAGCCGGGACCGGTATGTCATTATTGTACCTTTAATGGTAGTGTGAAATGCCAGTCTCCTAAAAAAGAAAATCTCACAAAAGAAAACAGGATACCTTATTGTTTTGACATAGGAATAGTATGGAAAATTGGAAAAGCAAAAAAACTAATTCCCCAGAAGAAAACCAATCCCAAATATATTTGCCGACTATGATAGGTATTCAAATTACTTAATCCCTTTTGCAATATTTGAGACTTTCATGAGAATATGTCTCAAGGATAAGATCGATTTCTTATAAGAATCAATCTAAACTATTTGTTGTCTTGAATGTAAATCATAGTTTAGCCATGATTGGATTTTCAATGTTAGAATTAGATTTTTGTCATTAGATTATTAAATCTTTTCTAGCCATATTATTTTTCGAAATCATCCACTATAGATCTAAAAAATTGACAATTTATTTTGATATTTGATTGTTGTCTATTTAGAGTCTAATATTAAAAGATTGACTTTCATGTAGTTTTCTACATTAGATTTAGATGGTATCTATTCTTTTTAAACCATCACCAACCAGTCAATCATAAAAAATGAATTGTTATTTGTTGTACCATATGACTTTTAATTAACAATACTATTGCATGGTATGACACAGCATGTAGGAATCCATTGATTATTGTTTCGAAAATTTTTAGCTGAAAATCAATTTTCCTGGCATTCCCTGAACCCCGTCTGGCTGCAAGTATCCTGTCATAACCCTCAAGATTAACACATATCTCATATTCTGGATCATAAACAGTTCAAATCTGACCGGAACCAGCTAATTGTGCAAAAATTGTGAATTAAAACTATTGACTCCAATGCAAGCCTTCTCATTCTACTGTTGTAGTCCCCACATACCTTTACCACTGGCCTGACAAAGCGATGCATAAAAATTGCTTATGTTCAATAAATGTTCCCTCATTGTAGGATACAGTCTTCTGCTGTACATTTGTTAACTTGCCCAACCAAATTATTGTACACTGACCCACTTCTCGGAAACCCCTTGACAAAGCAGATTTTATAACTACCAATCTTTTTTTGATGAAAGATAAAAATCATACAGTTAAAGAACCATCCGCCCAGCTTCCAGAGAATTTTTATGCACAGATATGACCTTCCAATCAGGAACATAAGCAAACACATTATTCAATGTTTTATTGCACTCATATCCACAGTAGAATGCATTTTGAATGATCTGCTCACTAAAGCATTCACCATAATAGACATACCATCCATAAACCCTACAACATCCTGAATCATAGGTTCATGATGGTCAACAGTAGCAGCAAATTGTTGCATTTTATCTGGGGATGGACACCTTCCATTTGCCCTAATGCCATTATGCAAATGTTTAACTGCAAGACAAATCATATACTTCAACATACCTAAACATGCAGATGGTGTAATTCTAAAAATCAAGGACAAATATTTGCAGTCATCATGCTGCCCAATAAAAGCGAAGCAGGCCCAATTGTGCATCTGAGGGCAATGACCAGTTACGCTTTTTTTGCTGCAAGAGCAGGATGTCCAGGTAGTTGAAGAGTATCATGAAGCACAATTAATGACTCTCCGGTCAATAGTAATCACTTGTGTAATATGTACACATTTGTACCAAAAGCCCAAATTCACATGACCCACACATTTTCTTAACGCCCTCTGCTTGTTGCCAATTACCCCCCCCCATCTGACCTAAGCCAAATGTTGGTGTAGGTTCTGTCTGGTGGAAACCAAACCAGCAG
>JALLPD010000425.1:0-16236 GCA_036940065.1 Cyclotella cf. meneghiniana
CTGAGAGAAAGAGATATGCAATAGTACAGCACTACACAAGCAAGGTATCAAAAAGTAGCTGAAAATCCACCATTATTAGGTTCCGAACCCCTGCAAAATTGTCACTACAGTAACAATCGAATAAAAAAGGACATTTTTCCTAGATATTCCTCATGTTCCAAAAATTGGAACATTCATATGTTTACCCTAACCAACTAAGCAGGTGTCAATGTCTTGAGATATGTTGGATGGTGTGCCTCCTACATTCAAAGGAAGGGCAAAGTCACATGATTTTTTTATCTTGCAAAACGCAATAAGCTCCTGTCACAAACAGATTTTATGAGTTCACTAACTCAGGGAACCATGCCAGCATGTGACCTCAGTCTTGATCATCACCATGACAGAGTCCAAAACTGTTCTAGATTTTTGAACAAAAAAACAAAGCTATGATTCAAATGTCTTTACTAATGATTATTGTAGTCTGCTAAAAGTGCGAACCATGGTTTCACCAACACCCAGGATGCAATAGGTACACACATGCCCACTGCTTGAGCAAAGGTGTCCTTCTTGAACTACACCCTCTTAAAGCATGGAGCTAACCACTCCAGTGCAATTCTTTTCTAAGGTATTAATGAATAGCAAACATTCCAAGCTGTGTCACAAGTATGATTGACACTAGCAAACACTAAAAGCTCAGTACAAAGATGTTACTGAAGTTTCTCAAAGCCGCAAGAAACAGTTAGATTGAGCTTTGGTGATTGGAAGAAACTGCCTATCTCCCTCAACTTTCCAAGATGATGAAGGTTAATACCAAATAAAGACAGAACATAAAAGTCCACAATAAGGTACAAAATGATGAGAGGAAAGTATACCTTGAGGACCTGAGTGTTTAGTTAACAGCCATCATCAGAAATTGGCTGTGCAACAAAAAGCAATACCCAATTTAAAAACAGTACCATACATAAAAAATGGTTCTCAGCCAAAGAAAAAGGGATGCCTAATGAGGAAGCTGCCCAAGTTCAAAAAACCAGTGCAGTGATGCACTTGTCAAAAATGTTCACATCAGCAACATCAAAAGACTTCAAAATAAGTCTTTCAATCATTAGTCTGGATACTGATGCATCCAGAATCTGTGCATGTCATCAGGATACTGAGAAGGTCTAGACCTACTCCAGTCAAGCAATTGACAGCATCATCACAGATTCTTTTAGTGCTCTTAGTTGAAAATGTCGGCATTGTGTTGTGTCGCCATAACCCCCCAAATGACATGTTGTCCTGACAAGCGCCATCATGTCGGCAAAATGTCAAAAATGCGGGCCTGACATTCTGCCAAAAATGTCATCCCAACCTGCCAAACAACATGTTGGCAAGACATCATCCAAGATTTTGCCAACATGTTGGCTGATAATTTTGAACATGAAAACACAGCAAAGCTTTGTAGAAAATTGTGCCACAATGGTGCAATTTGGTGCAAGAAAGTCACAAAAATGGTATTGCATGAGTTAATTCATGCATACATACCATTGTTTTCTTAAAAAAATGACCATTATCTCCATCAAAGTAACAGCCCCATGAGTTGTGGATAGGGCTGTGCAGTTGGGCGCTGACACGTCAGCCAACATGTGACCCAGCCTGGAATCCAGTCATGAGATTGGTGACATTTGATGTCAGACAATTTTTAGCTGACAATGTTGGCGTTGTGGTGACACACGCTGATATGTTGCCAACATTTCGAACTAAGCTGGTGCTTCACTCACACATTTATTGGAGCTACTGATAACCATGCAGTTCTGAAAATGAACTCATTTGGAACAATTAACAAATTGTCTTCAAAGGCTAGCTTGGATGACGACCAATAAAGAAAGGTTAGGTTGGTCTTGCCAGTAGCAAGAATCAGGTTTGAACTTGATTACTAAGCTCTGCGTCAGGACTAAAAGAGCAAAAGAAATACTCAAAGTCACATGATAAAATACCAAAAGCAGATCAACACTCACTGAACAATCACTCATACAAGGAAATCAAAGCTACTAGGTGATTACAGTACTTAAAAGACCTTTGGGCAAGACACTAGGATCAGCTTGCCTCTTTCACAACTGATTATAGGAGGAAGTACCAAGTCAGTAAGGCTACTATCACACCCATGACACAGAGTACAACAGAGAGGAATCTTTAGCGTATTGCTAATATTGCCACAACAAAGTCCAGAGCTACCAAACCTAGTTGAGTGTATGGTATGCTTGCATTCTTGTACAGCATCTAGCAATGCAGAATGCAAGGACACAGTAAACAAAATTGAATCACTGGCCATGTAACCTTTGTGGATTCATAGAAGAAATTTTGGAAAACTAGATAATTGTCTTAATAATACAAAATACAAACAACATTTAGTGTTTGATTCTCCTATGTAACCTTTTGATAGATTTATTTTCAGAAAACCTTGGGGAGCACAAACAGGCATCCATTCAATAGGGACTCATACAGTCACCATACTAGGACATGTCACTTCTCTGAGAAAGAACTCACGGATGACCACTGTTAGAGTAACTACTTGCTACAAAAGCCATAAAAAGTGTAAGAGAAAACTCAGCAACAAAACAAAAACCATAGAGTCCATGAACTTTGTTCTTGTCACACCACAGCACAACAAATTGTGAGTAATCCTGCCTCATAATGACTATGATGTCCCACAAAAAGGATAAGTCAAATAAGAGCATTTCTCTACAGACTGATTTGATGCTGTATCAAGCATTCATGCAAATCAGAATTGATAACAAGCTGCTTTACACAAAACAACAACAGAGATTAATTGGAATGTAACACTCTCACAATCATAACAAACACAACACACGTATTGTCAACACCAATGGTTCAATCATATAAGTGCTTCAAAGCTGTAAAGTATCTAGATGTTTCCAAATACCATTTGATAATAGACAACAACTGCCATTTCAAACCACACAGAGTAAGTAACTAACATGAAAAAAATGTGCAACTGTTTTGCATTGTCATTACCACCATCAAGAGCCATACAGGTGTGGACATCCCTTGAGGATACTCACTGCAGAACAAACAGGATGAAGCCAAAAGTGAATCCCAACTCTCACTGGTCAAACCAAGACAGACATTGACATACGTGCCTTGCAATCATCATAATCATCAGCAAATGTGATTAGACATTGTTCACTTGCCAGTAGTTGACCCAAAGGGCAACTATTCCCATGGATACATTAAGCTATATAACATAATTTTCTGATCACCTAAGATGGCATGAACCTCTGATGGACAAAAGATACCCCTCGCAACCAAGTTACCACTTTTTGGGTTGTGCACATCAATCTAATTGTAATTATTAGAACAATTTTATTGTGGTAGTTCCACTCTTGCTATGCATTGATGAAGAATAGATACCATTCCCAAATTGCAATTCGACTGATTTATTGCACTTGCGTAGATCTTGTTTTCACTGTACAGTAGTACTGTACGATTGCATACGCCTCTATTTAAGGGTTGTGGTGAAAAAACTTCAGAGAGCAATACTTTCAAATTTTGATTTATTGGATGGTCTGTCTGGTTGGGTATCCATTTGGTACCAAAATAGGTCATCACGAAATTAGGTTATATGGCCTAACATAGGAGCAGTGGGCAAGTTAGAGGACACATCATGCATGAGCAGATTGATGAATACAATTTGCAGCAGACTCAACACCTTCATGATCAGACCTGGTCTAATATCTGCATTGTACACTTGGCATGACAATCACAAGTGCAGTTCGACACTCCACTTACTTTCCTTATGCACATCATTTGGCATCCAGCATAAGTCAACCAGTGTCCTCCAAAAACCCAAGTGAATAGTATACTAGAGATCAGCATCAAACACATCATGGTGATGCTTGACCTGCTAAACAAAAAATGGCCTTGTCAGCAGCTACTAGTGGCATTGTGTGTTCCTAACAACCACTAATCTTCCGTTCACTAAAAGCCCACTATGCAGTGCCTATCATCCAATTTAGTGATGCAATATAGAAGATAGGAACTGTTGTTTGGCTTTCCTCTCTTGCACACAGACATAAACAAAAGAAGACAATTCTCAACACCAGACCCACCATGAAATATCCTCTCAGGAGTCATATTCATATGATTGGTGATAGCACTCATATAGTGAACATAGGTGTTTTACCTGCACTATCAGTTTGACCATATGGATGTGATACTTGGCCTATCACTTAATTCATACGATGGTACAATCAGGGTTCTCCCACGGAAGTAAGTTGTTACAACTATGGATTAGGAGAGTACAATCAGAACAATCGTAAAGGTCACTCTGACACCAAATCAATCAACCCAAGTCTCCTCTTCAAGAGAACCTGCACTTTAGACTACACATACTGCACTGTATTCAACAGATGTTACAAGAAGCGCAACTTTCTCCTTCAACACAAGGTATTTCTGTGTGATTGGCTCAACAGGGATTCTTTTCCTGAAGGAGATTTTATGTTTCTACTAGCTACATATTTTTCCATGAGGCAATTTGTTTTCAAGCTTGGCTTCAACAGGATTTTTTTCCTCACTGAGGTAATACTTTTCCATGAGCACACTGATTCTCCAATTTTGAGGTGAGTGACATGAGCCAAGTATCTATTATCTTCAATACTCCTTATGTAGAGAAGGTCCAAAATATGGCCATTAACAATTAATCAGGACACAAGAATTTTCCTCTCAATGAAATGATCCAAGGATGCTCTTAAGGATTCCTGCCCAAAATATGCCAAAATTGGGACACAAAAGGACAACAGAAAATCAATTTGTTGAAGAAAAAGGAATAGTTGTACTTCACATGAAACCTTCACTTCACCTAAAGAGCTTGACAACAAGTTCATGTGAAAGCTTCACCAAAAATACTTCACATGTGAAGGCCTGACTAAAAATACTTCACATGTAACAGTTCACTTGAAAACTTCATACCATAAGTGCTGAATAATCGATTAGCATGAAATCACATAATAGAAACATGAGGACCCTGTGAATGTGAACAACAGAAAGATTGAATTTGGTGTGCTCATATGCATTGACCTGCCTTTAATTTGGCTTAGTTAATTTCAGTTGACAACAAAATCTCCACAGGACACATATGTCCAATTTTCTACATCATGTTAAACTCACAGAGTACATTGTATACATGATGACAACAGTGAATTCTTTTGAGGCACGTTCCATGGCTCCTCTGTAGCATCAACATGAAGAATTTCCAATCAACCAGCAAAAATCTGCATTTGAATTCCATTTGTGGATGTATGCACCAGACAGTGGGCAATATACTTTGACCATTGCATTACAGCAATCCACTACAGAACCTTACAAATTCCAGAGACATTGTCAATCAAGCATTGGGGATGGCTATGCATACCATGCAAGTTACAGTGGCTACCACACTCACCAGCATGTATGAAGTCCTCACATTCAACCAACAATTATTCCTGATAATTGCAGATAGACAAACCATACACAGCACTGTGAACACTGAGTCAACAACAACGTTTGTCATTCGAATTCAAAGTAATATCAATATGACTATACTATGCCTCAGCAAGTATTGAAAAAGATGGACTACTGGTTCTTATCCTATTGAGCAAGGTCATGTATATTACCATTGAGTTGTGTCCAGGTATCACCAATAACATCAACAGGAGTAATGTCATCTAGTATCAGTGGATATGCATATGCTTGAATTTCTTTACTTCCACAAATGAAGTGAATCAGAGGTTTTAAAATTTTCCTCTGAGCGGTTTTTGGGATGAGATATTCCATCTTTGTCCCAGAATTACAAGTGTTTGTTCAATTATTGCAGAGCAAAAGAGTGCAAAATACCTCCCCCAGTATCCATTCCCTAGCATGTAGTTTATTTGATCGATTCATCAAGGTATAGATGGTTATTGCTTATGTGATATGGAAGTATGGCTGTGATGTATTAGACGAATCATGCATCAGTTGTGAACAGATTAATGAAAAGAACATCACTGGCCAAATTTAACTAGCATCACTAGTAAATAATCATTTCTAAATCTTAAATAGCTATTGAAAACAACATTTTATCTGTTCTTTCATCAATTAGATAGTTGACAACAACCCCTCCCCTAAGTGAGTAAAACATGCCTCAAAGGCCACCTATGTAATACAGCTACAGGCCAGCTTTTCAGACCAAGAGATTAGGGAATGGACACCATGATTCATATTGTTTAGCTACAATGGTCCAAAGTCAAAAGATATCTATGATGATGCGATGGACAAGTCTAAAATAAATTCTTCACTATCTGCACAATGTCCAAGAAGATGTATGCCTACAGCCCCTATGAGACAAAGCTCCACTTGAACCAACCTTTCTTTTTGTCAGTGAATCCCAATCAAATGTGCCCTTGTTACTGCAAATATTGTGTATGATATTCCCAGCCATCCTTTGATCTATGATCTGAATGTAGAGGAAGGGTACCCTATCACAATTAAACTCATCTGTTGAGTTGATTAAGAGGAATGATGTCTCCAAGGAGACCCTGACAAAACTTTTCCACTGATGACTCCCTACTACTGAAAGAAGTGATGATGCAACAACTAGTCATTTCACTTTTGCATAGTCTGTCACATTGTCTGCATTTTGGAGTCATTTTAAGCAGTTTTGTTTCTACAGACCGCATGAATTGAGAAAGTTCTTTTTTGTCACAGTCAACAGTCTGAACATCATATGATCTAGCAAATTACCTTGAGTAACTTCAATCATTTTTCTTTATTTATGCTTTTACAATATCTATTTTATCTATATAAAAAGTTATATGATGGTTTTTCAACAAGTTGCATGTGACTACTACCTAGCAACAATCTAGGAATTACATAGCCACAAATTGTTGTTGATTGTTATATTGTTTGCAATGCTACATTTTTAGTTAAGAATTACAACATAGAATACTCTAGTGAAGGGAAGCACATCAAATATGTCAAAACTAAGACAAAATCAAAATTGGAAGCAGAACATCAGCTTGACAAAGCACATCAATTAAATAATAACAAGATTGAGCTTGAGTTATGGGCTCAAATATTGGATGATATAGATTGTATAGATTGTACACACAGAGAGTTAGCAGATATTGCTTGAAACATTCACAAATCTATTGTTTGTGCTCTTTTAAATTCGAAGGTGTCTTATGTATTGAATGAATCTGGTAAAAGTGTTTCTATTTTTGTTTGAGTAAAAGTCCTTTGTTACCACAATGAGCAAAAGATGATGAATGATATTGTCAGCACAGCAAATTACTGGAAAAGCCTTGATTTTCATATGTTAAACTCTACAATGATTACTCCAAAAAACCCAAAAGCAAGAAGTTAAGCTACATTCTCAATCTTCCACTGCTAAATAACTGGCAGCAATATCTTTTCCAACTCTAAGGAATGGAGTACAGTACACAAAGGTGCATCCATTCGAAGTTCTTATGTATGATTCTATTGCAGCAAAAAGTGATGAAGATTTTTGTTGACCTATTGAACAAATGAAAGAGCCTTGAAATTCTTAGAATCTTATACATCAAACTTTATAGTAGTTACTCCAAAAACCCAAAAGCAAAAAGTTATTCTGCAATGTTTGATCTTCCACTGCTGCTAAATTACTGGCAGCAATATCTCTTATAACTTCAAAGGAATGTGTAGTGTGCACATAGATGGAAGCATTAGAAGCCGGTATGCATCATTACATTGAGGTCTGATGTTATTGAATGAATACTTGAGTTGAATTATATACCTTGAAAAAAATCTACAGTCTACTGCCAATAAACAAAGACTACAAAGAAGGAAAGGCTACAATCAACATAGAATGGAGTGCCAGAGGAAAGCAATGACTTGTTATATCTTCTTTGGCAAGCATGGTCAATTAGTTGATTCATGAGTGTGGCAGAAAGTATGGACATGAAGATATCAATGTAAGGATTGTTGAGCATCAAAATAAAGAGATATCTGAAGCCAGGCACATCCCTCTAAACCTAGACAGGGAGTTGAAACCAAGAAGTCTCTGTGATTATGTTGCAGAACTGGTCATGAACAACAATCTTTCTCTTATGCAAACTTCTAATTCCAAGACCAACACTTGGTCTGCAATCAAACATTTAATCAGAGTTGTTGTCAGTAATTTCATCTAGATTGTGAATAGTCAATTTGTGGAGGTTGATGAAGAACACATTGGTGTTAGAAACCAACTCAAATAAGTGAAGCCAGATAGAAGAGAGCTATATGACCTCATAACTGACTCACATGATGGTTGTGTTCTCATTCAGCCTGTGACCTAATGGTCTAAACTAAACAAAAATGATGAAGAGTTGAAAGAGTGAAAGTTATGCTTTTTAATTGTCAACTTAATCACTAGTTGCTCTGGTGTCAGTCAGGAGTGATGGCTCTGGAACAGCATTTCCACACCACATCTCTCTCAGAGATGTACTTTTCTGCATCTTGGAGAGTCACAAGAAAGTAGGACCAATACCTACTTCTAGAGCAAGTTGCAGTGATGCAGTCTTGTGAGTACGTCAGATAGTTTCTGGGTGGACCATGCCATTGAGTGTCCACAGCATGCATCAATGCTATTGTAGGTACATACCCATGCATATTCTGTTAAGTCGCATTTGATACCTTCAATGTATACTTCCTCCTGTATACAAAAAGGGCTCTATGGCTGGGCAGGACAGCCTGAACATGTTACATCAACAGATGACAGCATGGTATTCATTTTTTGTGGAAGCTCTACGACAAATTCTGTCTGGTTACTAAAGATATCTGTCTAAACAGATGAACAAATTTTGCATATATTGTTGATGAAAGTGGTGCAGATTAAAAACACATCATTTTTGCCCACATGGCTTGGTAGTATACAGCTAACCAAAAACATAAATCTCAAATCACATTTCTCTACAAATGCAATTTTTTTAATCATGCCAAGGAAAACCAAAGTAATTTTTCATTCATTTTATCCCCTTTACTCTCACTCTCACTTCCACTTCAACATATGCTCAAGCTGGTAATGAGTAGTGTGCTAGCAGACAGGGGGGGGGTGATTTAGATTAAATATACATTTGTTTTAATGTGATTTGCAATTTGCAAACCTTGGTTGATGAGGCCCTCTCCTCAACCAAGATTTGTGTAAAATACACAAATTTTGTGTTTATTTACACATTTTTCTGCCAAAACACAAAGAAATGTAAATTTGTGTAGATGTGAGCTTTATATTGTGTTTTTGATCTGGTCCAGTGATCACATGAATGGTATCAGAGTTAAACTTGTGAGACTCTCTCTGCTGTAGGCACTAGCTCTCAATTGTCTATCACCATCACTGGATTGAATGACAGAGAAATGCAGACAAGATGCAAAATGCTTGCTGTAGAACTGTAGGTCTTTGTATAAAGGGATGTGGAATGGAAGGAAATGAGTACATCCTTATAGAAGGGAGAATAACAAAATCATTCAAAAGTCATTTTCTGAAAGTACTGAACCTAAATTTGAAGAAGAAAATTTGCTGATGATTTCATTGCAAACTTATCTGGGATGACAATGAAAGAAGGAACTTGAGGGAACATTCTCCATGGCTTTACAAAAGTGATTTGATTGATTGAAAAACATCACAATATCCTGGTACGTGCTGCAGCACAATTTTGTTGGCCTCAAATGATTCCTTATGAAGGTTTTATGAGATTTATTATAGTTATTGTGTGTATTAGTACAGGCTTTTTAAATGTAAATTCTATAATATTGGCTCAAAAAATTGATTGATTATATTTTTTTGCTTATGTGTATAATTTTCTGTGCTTCAATGCTTGCGGAAACAAATTGCTATCCTTTTGATTTACCTGAAGCTGAAGTTAGGAGCAGATTTCCATTTTCATCAGAACCAATACATCAGTAGTCAATTGGTTCATGTACTCTTAAGAATATGAAAACTTTTTCTTGATGCATACCCACAGATTGAGTGCTTTCAACTAAGGTTTGCAAATCATCCAACACATCTAAAAATATTGATAAATTTTCATCAGGGGCCCAAGAGATCATTTCTACAGTTTTAATGATGACACACGCAAATTAAGTTGCTAAGCTGAGACATGTTGTGCCTGTTATTGCATTGGATGGATGATGGCTGTTCATGAAATCTTATGGTACAAAACTGTGCCTACTCCTATGTAGAAAATAGAATTTATCAGTTTTAGAGTGCTGTAGCATTGGATTACTGTCAGACTTTTGACTCACAGCAGCATGGGTGTGTTTACAGATATGTCACCAGTAGGAGATGCCTTAAAAGGAGGGTACCTCTAATGTTTGGCTATTTTGACTATGGCTGGGGTGGTTTCATCCTCCAACACATTGATCCTCAGGTCAGCAGCTGCATGAAACCAATTTCTATGTAGATATTTGGTTTTTTGATGAAGGCTATGATGAAAAAGCAAATTTCCCAGCAGCTTGATGTTGTGCAGTGGTGCAGTGCATGGCCACTTGCTTTTAAGAGGTGCTCTCAATTAACATGAGCTAGGTATCTACATATGTAGATAAAATCCAAAATTTTCCCAAATAGGAGACAATCCCACTGGTCATTGACTCCCATTAAGGAAAAATTTACGAACTTGTAAAAGATCCATTTTACAAAGATCCAAATCTTTCATAGATTTCATCTTGTCAAAACATACCAGAACTGAGAAAAAATCTAAACACATTCTTTTAAGTATCTTAAAATGATCATTCCAGGGATATGTACACCATACACAACCTCATTATGTCTTTAGTACGAACATACCAAAGTTGTACAAGAACATACACACTTATCATGTAATTTACATGATAGAAACATGAGGACTAACATTCATCAGTCATCAGTTTCAATACATAAAGTAGATCATTCAAAATAATTCCCAATCATCGATAACATCTACTTCTTAATTTTACTACTTAAAAGCTTTAACCAGAAATGGCTTATGTCACTAGCATATGATAGCATGCAACTGAGTGTTGTGCACTACTTTAATTGTTGTGAATCTCACTCACAAATGGAGACATCTAAAAATGCCCAGACATGTCACTGAGGCCATACTCCCATCTGACACTGGTATGTTTTGCTCCATCTAGCAGAGTTACTTGGTAGCACAAAAGTATGCACCAGTAAAAAAGACCACTTAGTGATGCATAAATGCACATGTGGTACATCAATTAGAGCATACGGTACTCAATACCGCAGTGCAATATAGCCCGTCAATGGAGCCATCCTAAAATTACAAAATCCTAAATCGTATGATCTTAAACCTCAAATTTTGGGTTTTGTTTTTCCGTCACATTTGTTTCCTAAAATTCTTAAACCCAAAAACTTAGTGATGTGTCACCTTGTTCCCTCCAAGATTTGAAGGGTGTGAGAGGATGAGTGTTCCATTACTCTGCCTTCTTTTCTGCAAGGTCAGTAGAAGTTCATTCAATCATGCAGTCACATGGGATCTATCAAGCACTGTGGGGGGATCTAGACCTGAAGTTTAGGAGTGCCCCAAACATAGAACATCCAATTTAGGCCATTCTATGATTTAGGGTTTAGGACTGATTTTTACCATTGCTAGATCAGGAAATTTCCAAGCTAGATGAGAAAATCTTAGTTGTAGTTTTTACCATTTTGGGTTTTGGAATTTTAGGATAGCTCCAAAAAAACACTACATGGCAGTCCCACACGGACATTAGCCCTGAAAGTGTGAAGAGGTATTAGTGCCTAGAATTTTTTCTCTGAGCAATATGTGTAATTTAATTTTAATTAGACAATAACATAAATAGATTAAATTATTAAGCCCAAATTAGATGTTGTGTATAAATACACAGTAACCAAATGAAGTACAACTCAGTACATACATAAATAACATGTGTATGTGACATAAAATGAATCATTATGGGCCTAAATGTCCCAACAATCTTTTCTACAGCCCAAAATGGAAAGAAAGATTAACTCATGATCTCCAAGTAGTGTCCTCATGTAAAAATGACTGTGCAATCAAACTTGAAGTTTCCATGCTTCAAATAGGATGGTATTTCCAATCAATTCTTGCTTTTGTCATGCGAATTCTAGCCCCAAAATAAATTTCACCGATGGGAAGATAAGACAACCTTTGCTCAGGCATAAGTTCACTCAGGACTTAATATCAAGTCCCATGGAATGTCAGTTGCTTAGAAAATTCTCAGTGGACTTGTATAACAAGTGAATATTGCTCAAGGTCAATTTTAGAGGATCACACATGAATCCTTAGACACAATACAGCCCACTTGATTTATACAAGCATCCATTAGCCCTACCAACATGGGAATGAATATGGCACAGCCTGTTTGATCAACACAATTGCCAAGCAGCCTTTGCAATTGCAATTGCAAAAAAAATCTTGCAATTGGACTAGGCCCTTGCAATCAAAATAATTAGTCTAAGAGTAAAATTCCACCAAAGGGCATGGACTTGCAATACATTGCTGGTTTTGACTATGCATCAAGATGACCCAGTGTCAAAAATCTCTTGATTCCAAATATATTGGGGCATATACAGAGTCAATAAAATGACCACTTGTCAACTCCCATATGTTGAAAGCAGTTCAACTGGCTAAATTTGTGCAAAAGTCCTGTTTGCTTAAGACTGTCACACACATTATGCATGTCTTTAGCAGGAAAAAGAAAAAAGACCTACATAAATGATAATGTTTCTCATATTGCTACCCTTTTGTACCCAAAAGCTTAGGAGATTAGTAAAAGAGAAGTTAAAAATAAAATGAAAGGTCAGTCTCATGGGCTGAAAGACCTCAACCAAATTTTCCGGTACAGTATATACTGACATCCATATAGACATTGCCCATTTGTTTCTCCATCAATATTTATGAAATCAAAAATCCCTCAATGGCTGGCAGTCTCATTGAAAGTCAGATGGTCATCCTTTAAACAGATTCTTGAGCTTGTATTTGCCCACACTGGAAAAACTGCACAAAGAATAGGTATATGTTGTAGAATTTTCTTTTGTACAATTTAAACCACATGTGGCCATTGCACTTCTGAACCTTTCTTTCATGTAGGAATCAGTACAAAATCTAGCAGAATTTCTTCACTGCAGTAAGTAGAATCTTGGGTGAGCAAATAGAAAGAATTTTAGTGTTTGGCCATGATCCAATAGAAAACTACATGAGATAGTGAAAAAACTATGTATGCTGTGACCAAATTATGAGTTATGCAGGGTTATGTTATTGTAAGGTCATTTTAAGAGACTTTGGGTCATCGTCAGTTTCAACCTATGTTTTACACTGTGAACATCACAGCACCTCCCCTGTTTGGAGCACACAAAAATTTATGGATCAAAAATCAATAAAACCAAAACAAATGAAAGTATTATGTTGATCTCTCTGTTTTAAGATTTCTAAAAGAGAAGGAACTACTCAATCAAAACTCAAAAACCAAAATTGAATAATCTAATCTTTGAATTTCTTCACTTAATTTAGATTTAGAATTGAATCTTGATGCAAATACAAAAAACGGCCTAATGACTAGAGAAAACTGGCATCCAGAATAATTTTCTCAGGAATGCATACATTTTCCCAATACCAAAAGAACAACTTATATGCTAATGCAGCACTAGACAATCAAGGTATCGAAAAGCAACTGAAAATCAGACCTTGTTAGGTTTCAAACTCTTGATAAAGTGTTGTTACAGCAACAATGAAGCCAAAAGGACAGTGTTCCTAAGTATTCCTCATGTTCAAATCATAGGAACTTGTATATGTTTTCAATACCTAACTATGCTGGTGTCAAAGTCTTGACATACATTGGATGGTGTGATTCCTACTAGTAAGGGAAGGGCAAAACCGAATGATTTTTCTCTTTCAAAAAGCAATGAGTTCCTGTCAGATACTGATTTCATAGTTGTGACCAAGCTAGCATGTGACTGCAGTCTTGATCATCATCATGCAGACATCAAAATTGTCCTTGATAACAACAATGAAAACACCTGGGACACAAAAGGCATGCACAAGCAGACTGCTTAAACAAAGGTATCCTCATTCAGCTACCCTGCCCTTAAAGTGTGGAGTTAACCACTCCACAGATTTGTCTTCAGAATACTCCATGGAGAACAAAAATGTAATCGATTACTCAGGGAAGCATAGAGTCACCCTAGCAGTGATGTCCCTTCTCTGAGGAAAGGACCAATGGATAATGAATGGTAGTGCAACTTCTTTCTGCACAGTCCATAAGTTGAAGTAAAAAAAAGCAAAGAATCCATGGCCTTTGTTCTTGTGCATCCACAGCACAACAAATTGTGAGTAATTCTGCCACATAAAGACTTTAGTGTCCAAAGAAGAATTAATCAAACAGGAACAATTCTCCACAGAGAGATTCCAGTGCTGTGTCAAGCATTCAAGCATGTCAGATCTGATAACAAGCCATTTCACACAAAATATTGATATAGCTTAATAAGCTTGTCAACACTCACAAAATTAAAAGGTTCACAACAGTAAGTGTTGTCCACATCAATAGAAGGTCACTTTTCTATGAGCTTACCAGCTGTGAAGTATCTACATGGTTCCAAATACCATGAGATAGTTTAAAACTGTTGTTCCAAACAACAGAGAGCAACTGAACTACATAACATTCACAAATGTTGCACATTGTCATTACCACCATCAAGAGACATACAGGTGGGGATGTCCCTTCCTTGTGGATACTCACCACAGAACAAACAGGGATGTAGTTAAATTATCCCCAACTCTTACAAGCATGGAGTGTGACATGCATTGACATGTGTGCCTTGCAATGATTGTAATCAACAGCATATGGCCAAACATTGTTCACTTGCCAGTAGTTGACCCCATGCGCAACTATTCTCATGGATACATAGGGACAGAAGCCCAGTTAGAGGACACATTGTAGTACCAAGGATGCATGAGCCAGATAGCAACAACACAATCTGTATCATACTGTCCACCTTATTAAAAAGATCTGGATAAATATTCACATTGTCCACTTTTTTGTGACAATTAAAGTGCAATAAGACACTCCACTTTCTTGCCTCAAGCACATAATTCGGCGTCCAGTGTAAGTCAACCAGTATGCTCCAAAAACCCAAGTGAATAGTATACTAGAGATCAGTATCAAACACATAATGCTGATGCTTGATCTGACCTGCTGGGCAAGTACTGGCCTTGTCAGCAGCTTCTAGTGGTATTGTGTGTCCCTAACAATTGCGAATGTTACAGTTACATTCATTGAACACCTATCATGCAGTGTCTACCACCCAATGTAGTGATCCAATACAAAAGATTGGACATGGTGTTTGGTTTTCCTCTCTCGCAAATAAACACAAGCAACAGGAGACAATCCGCAACACCAGACCAACCTTAACATCAGACCTGCCTTGACATATTTTTGCAGGAGTCATGGTCATATGGTTGGTGAAAGCACTTATATAGTGTGCATATTTACCCACACTACATTTGGTCCATATGGATGTGATACTTGGTCCATCACTACATTCATATAATGGAACAACATGGAAGTAAGTCATCACAACTATGGCTTAGGAGAGCACACAAAGAAAATTGATGAGCACAGGTCACACTGACACCAAATCAATCAATCCAAGTCTCCCTCTCCACAGGCACTTACGCTTTAGGCTGAACATACCATGATCAATGTAACAGATGTTACAAGAAGCTTGCAACATTTCTCCTTCAACAGAGGTTTTCTGCAAGCTTGGCTCAACAGGGATTCTTTTCCTTAATGAGGTTTTATGTTTCCACAAGCCACACTTATTCTTGAACACATCAACTTTCATCCACTTGGCTCAAAAAGGATTATTTTATCACCAAGGTTTTGTTTGCAAGCACACTGATTGTCCCATCATGGAGATGAGTCATATTAGCCAAGTATCTACAAATGTAGATAAAGTTCAAAATATGTTGAAGTAGGACACAATCCCACTGCCTATTGACTCCCATTAAAAAAAGATCTATTTTACAAAGATTCAAATCATCAAAAGATTTGATCTTGTCAAACATACCAGAGCAGTATAGAAATCAGCACATGATCTGTAAGTCTCTTAAAAGATCATTTCAGGGATGTAGTGACCTGAGCCATTTGGGTAGAAAAGATTAAGTAGAAAAATTAATAGGTAAATGAATTACTTGGTTGAGTAAATGGAAATTATGAGTTATGTTCTATAGTTTACAAATGAGGACTGACAACAATCAG
>JALLPD010000426.1:6276-16279 GCA_036940065.1 Cyclotella cf. meneghiniana
GAGAAGGTGATGTTGATGTTGGGATAGAAGGAAAAGGATTGAGTGCGATCGTAATAATTTTTGAGCAAGAAAAATTGTTGTCGCAAAATCTTGTCAAAGAAACCTCCTGAGAACCCCCCCTCCAGGGGGGGGTTGGCAAGATTTTTGACAAGATTTCCTCCGCAAAATTTTTTGGGTCATTTTGCAGTCACAAGGGTCATCTTGTCAAAAAATCTTGTTGCAAAACACAAAAAATGGTGTTGAGAGGATGGGCCTTAGTTTGTGAATGAGCTGAGCTAGCCCATGGAACTTATTGTGGAGTTATGATAGTTTGCAGACATTCTTGCTATTTAATTCATGGCAACATTGCCAATGCTGCCTTGTTTGGGTAGCCCTTTTGGTGAAATCACACAGGCAGTCTCATGGTCACCTTTTGTTTGTGGAGCATAATTGTAATTCTGATGTTTCTTCTAACCTGTGATCCAAAACTCAAAGAGGCAAAAAACTTGTTGAGCTGATCTTACAAAACATTGTGCACAGAAAAGGTAATTGTTTATTAACTTGTTTTCCATTGAATTATTGTTCAGCATCTTAATGAGGTATGTATGTATATACACAGTAACAACCTGTGTTTTTGGAGGTGAAAAGCATATCTTACTGGAGGAGAATGAGTATGATTCCAATAGAACTATGATTTTGAATCAATATTGATAACTCATGGTGATATCCCAGTGCATCTAAAGAGCCATGCCAAATAAATCCTCAAGGAGAGGCATTAGCTCAAGGATCCTTTTCCACGTGTCCACCTTTTGACTACATGGATAAGGACGTTGTCTCTCTCAAGGACACATAGATCATACGTGGATAGTCAATCTCATTCCTAGATATAAGAAACATTGTAAAGTCAAGAATGTTGTCTCTATCATGCCTGTAGATTGCCTTGAGTACAGAGGGGAATTCCACCCTGCTGTTGACCTCTCTTATGGTGTACCCATGGGGTCATTTCATTATGAACAATATTAAGCCCTATAACATTCAATTCTGCATCAATGTGGTTGGTCACTGCAATACCTATGCATTGAACACATGGGAGCTCATGACCATGAGAGTGAACAAGTTGTGAGAAACTTCAGTCCATGAACATGAAACATGGCCTTTCTTCCAACACAGGAGTTGAAATTTGAAGACAAAATGTAAACACACCCTTACAAATCATGATTGGGACATCTATGCATGCTTCAAAGCTAAACTATCAGGGAGAAAATAACATGTAGGAAACTGTGCCTACAGAATTCACATTTTATTGTGGCCCAATGTACAGAAGTGTGTGTTTGTAGCAGGTCAACAGGATGACTAAGTGTCAACTGACAGCAGCACCACAGATCCTAAAAGTTTAAATCTTTCCATCAATAACTCAATATATTACCCATGACCTATCATGTGTATACAAGAAACAGTACACGAAAATGATGAGGGCATCATTCACTTGATGGATGACATGACAGGTAGTTCTATAATGATTGACACCACGGACAATGACTCTGTATCATACTCATAGTTAATAACATAAATGACAAGGACATCAATCGGACCAAAAATCTTTCCTAAGAATGAAACACATTTAACCATCTGGCTGTCAACACTGTGAATGCACTAGGTACAGTTGTTCCAAAGTCTATCAAATCAGACTCATCCTGTTGTCTAATCAACCATTTTTAGTTACATCAAGGAGAAACCCTGAAAGACTTCACTCATACCAACTCTTTCAAAAAAAATTCTGGCAAGCTTCTGGCCAAACTGTTACTCTGCATGACATCCATCCCAGTTTTTGCTCAACCTCATCTTCAACAATGTCTCCTGTTGGGATGACATGATACCTGGCACCAAATTCTTTTCCAAGACCATCAAATTTAATTATGACACTGGTCATCTATTACAGCACATTACCATACATGCTTGCAAAGGACTCATCTCAGCAGACTTTGATAGCATAGATGATATGTATCACATTCAAATGAGGAGGAACTTCTCAGTCACAATTGGCTATGCTAGACACCTCTAAATCCTTGATGCTAGATATCAATGGACTAGCATTGGATATTGTTGATAGGCAAGTCCATATCAATGCTCATCAACAGGTTGACCTTCTCACCATCCTTAAGCAAAATAAGAAATCATTGATGGATCTCTTGGTGTGTATCCTCACTACAAGGTACACATTGGCATCAACCTTGATGTTTGATGTCCAATGCTACACCCCATGCCCTAAACTCATTTGTCAAAATTCAAGCATGTGTTGGACTACCTTATTCAACTTAGTGATCTTGTCTGCCAACAAGAAAGTGAATAGGCAAATCAATTTTTCAATATTTGCCAAAAAGTTGGCAATATCTCATGGATTAGCAACCTGTGTCAATTAAGCAAAGTGATTAAATGCAAGCAATTTGATTTTGCAATCATTACTGATTTCCTGCACAAACACATTGGCTAAAAGTATTTTTTACCAAACTGGACATCATAACACAATACTATGTGTTTGAAACTGATGAGGAGAATCAAAATCTCTGCACAGTCATAATCCCCTTCAGAAAGTACACGCACACCTGCTTCCTCATGAGTTTAAAATCTTCTCCTGACATTGCACAAGCAGACATGGAAAACATCCTGTCAAGCATCAGTGCAGCTGGCATGTATGTTGATGATGTTAAAGCTTTATCCTCATCATTCATGGGAGCATCACATTCAGATTATTATAGCACTACCCTCAATCATCTTCAAGACAATTGGTTTACCGTTAACCCACCTAAATGTAAATGATCCATTCAGGAAATGGAATGGATTGATCATTGGCTCACACCATCTGGCCTCAAACCATGGAAGAGAAGACCCACACCGCCTATGCCCATGTTCTCAGATTGTTTCGGATGAAGAAAAGTCAACCTCTCAATTGGACAGATGAAATGCACAGCGTGTTCAATGAAAGACATGTATTGATGGAAGCAGGTGCACCCTCTGCGAACCTTGATCACAATAAATGTTTCAATGTCTCAACAGCCTCATTAGATTATCAAATGGGCACTTGCATGATGCAGATGCTTGATCCATCACCTACTGCAGAAAAGCTTCACATTGTGCAAATAAGTTATATCACCACAGAACAAGAAAAGTTGTCTAAATTGGTCACTGGCAAAGTGTTTTTGTCTATGCCTCTTTGTGCTAACATACCCTTGCTCACCAATCATAAAATATAGGTATGGTGATTGCAAGACCCAACAGATCTTGCATTGGCACTTGATGAGTTTTGTCCAGATTACACCTCACAGTAGATCTCTGGAACATTCTGGCCAATACTTTGTCAAGGCTCCCTCATCTGCCTACATCATCTTATATCACAGAAGGGAAGAAATGGTAGAGCCCATCATTGTGTCTGAATATGAAGATAAAGAAATGCAGTTCATTGCTGACTTATAATACCCAGAGTGCTATCTCAATCTACAAGAGATTCCCCATCTGACCACAATTCATTGAGTTTTCATCAGCAACAGAAAGACCAATAACTTCAGTCTCTACAAGCTAAGAGCCCAGAACCATATGTGCATAAATCACTAGATGAAGATCTAGAAGATACTATCTGCTATGTACATCCAGAAGACAATCCTGATACATAATGTGCATTGCCCTGCCTCAAAATGTTGGAGCAAACTGTAAAATGGTTCCATGAAGTCATGGAACAACCTGAAGAAAAATATTGTGGGAAACATGCAACAAAATTATTGTCAAGTTCACACTATTGACATGTCTAAGTGTGAGCACTACCAAAGGTACATACTGATGGGCAAAGACTATGGCTTATTGCCTGAACAGGGGATGCAAGTAGCACCCTTTGGTTGGTCCATGAAGAATCAAGGTAAGTAAAAGACAGTTGAAAATGTACATTGACACAGTGTCAAATCTGGTTGGGATTAGAATCAACAATGTGACCTTATGCAACATAGGAGACACATTTGTAAAATGCTGGCTTTTTGCTACCCACTCTCAGTTCATTGTATACATGACAAAGGTGACAGATTTATCCAAGGTACATTAAAATGGATCTTTCATACTTCTAACATCAAAGATGTTAAAGCAACCAGCAAAAATGCTTGAATTTGATCTGCAAATGTATGCAGCAATCAGTGGTCAATTCACTTCAAGCATTGTGGTAAAATAATCAACCACAAAGTCTAACACAAGCCAAAGGCATTGTTGATCAGGCTTTGGCAACTGCACTGCACACTATGCAAGATGTAGTGGCTACCACACTGGGTACAATCCCATTGGCCCTCACATTCAGGCAAGACATATTCTTGTACAAATAATGTTGCAGCTTGGTGAACATTATGTCCATCACAACCTTTGTCATGCCAATCCAAAGCAACGTCGCATTGCCATACTCCGGGTCGGAAAATTTCTGAACAAAGTGCAAGGCTCAACCAAGGTTGGAATAAGAAAAACTCTTCCTTACCTTCCAAGCAAGCTCATATCAATGGCATGCTCACCAATGAATTGGGTTTAGGCCTCACTAAATGCATCAACATATGTAATGTTATCCCATATTGTTGATTGATGATGGCTGCTCATATGATTAACTTTGATCTCCACATTCCCCATGGTGAACACAAGGAACACCTCCATGTGAATCAGAGCTTTTCAAGTTTTCCTCTGGGGAGTTAGGAAGTTAGGAAGACAATGTTTCTTTTTTTATCCTATGGTTATCAATGACTTTTGACTATGAATGAGCAAGGCTCGCCATGGAAGGGAAGAGCTGCATGCCCATGTCTGTCTTAGTATCTGTTTACAGGCACCCAGTGGAGTTGGTGGCCTGCGCTAGATAAGAACATGGCGGTTGCTAATGTAGCATTGAAGAGTCGGTATCCAGAAGGCATAAAACAGATCTCTAAGGTGTAGTGACAGACAACAAATGATTCGCACATGATTGGTGGTGAGACGTTCTGAAAAGATGATGCGTAGACACTATTTTTGTTCTAGCTTTGATGTTATTCATCATCACTTTTTTCCAATTAGATAGTGAACTATCATACTCTTTCCAAGTAAATATGGCTTGCAGAACAATTAAAATGTGGCGAGAATAAACAAGAATGATATCCTGAATATTTTTTAACTGGAAAATGACATTGTTTTGTCCCAAAGACTCTGACTAATCTGCCTGGGAGGATGCTTGTGGGCCAATTACGTCAAATGCCTTCATAATGACATGACCACTTGGGCTTCATTTTGTGTAATGAGTAGAAAAAGTATGCTTTGTGCATGATTTTTCCCTGTCATTTACTCATGATCTAAGGGTGCATGAATGATCAGACACAAAAGTCCTCTCTATTTTGAGGTGGAGTTCATGTGCAAAGTTATGAGTGGCAATTCTACATGAAACCCAAGGTCAAAATGGGGTAGAACTGAAGCTCACCTAAGAATGAAAGCTTATGATTTAAGATTTATCAATATATATTAATGATACTTTGATTGGTAAAATTTATGTTGGGGTATTCAAAAGATGACTAAAATGTAGTGTTTAGAGTCCTTTTTGATGTTTACTTCATTTAGTGGTCAGCTCTTTTTCAATTCTCTGCTTACAGTGTACATGAAGTGCCAGGATTGCTAAGACAAAGATCTGACAAAAACAAAATTATATAAAAAGATGGGACTTCATGTATGTGTATGTGGGACTGTAAGGATGAGACTGAAGATCATATTCTATACACAAGATTATTTTATCTTGTTTGATATTATGTTATTTTGAATACAGCACGTGCTTTCTTGTGAGCTCTTCTCCTATCAGCTCTACATGTGCACATTCTATCTACAATAGTATCAGTCAAAAATGAAATTTAACAGCTAAAAAGTCAGCAATCCAACATCACTTTACATCATTTCTGTGATGTTATAATATGAATCTAGCTCTCAAGCAACATAGCAGCCCCCTCAAGGAACCTCAAGACCTCAGGACCAGCTTGCCAGAACCTCAGATCATTGAGAAGTTGCTGTCGCATTAGATCAGCACAATAATTTTTGAGAGACAATTATTCATTATAGTTCACTAGGAAATGATATATTTTAAGTAGAAATTTATGTCAGCCATGATTTCAGGAGATCCCAACACATGCACAACAAATAAATCAATGCATCATGGCTGACATGTGGCATGCAATGAACATTGCTGGCAGTTCCATCGTGAGCCATGGCATGTAGAATCTTGTTTAAATCACACACAAATAGATATGATCAGAATTCATGATTACTGATGGTTCTTTTTGGTGACAATGTTTCAATTTACTTTTTGACTGTCACAATGTCTTGAATGACATTATTCATATGAGCACAACATGCAGTCATGCATGCCCTCCTTTCCTATGACACCATCTGGTTGTCTATGTAGCATGACTCCCACATTGGCATGAGACAATGCATTGTGAGCTGGTGCATTAGCATTCATCATGAAGTTATCATGAAATTTGCACGGTAATTATATTTCTATGGTATGCTTCCAACAGAAATCTTACAAAACTCAGTAGCAGTAATGGACATATTTCTTCCAGTCTTCTGTTAAACTCTCAGGCAAAGCAAAGTAAACCAACAATTAATTACCAAAACTCATTGTAATAGGTGCCTCAAAGTAAAGATGCCTTGATGTCTTGAGTGAGTTGCAAGCATGTTCATCATATCCAATTGAAGTCAGGATTACCATGCAATACCTTTCATACTGTGTTGTGCCTGCGAATGAAAAACGAGAATCGCGTCTTGTCTCAAACATTATTTACCACAATTATCGCAATTATGCCAAGTTGTTCCCGCCCACATTCTCGCAGGGTCCACACAATATTTTTTCATCTCAACCTATTTCGTGTGTGGCCCGCACACGTCGTCCCATCCAACAGCGATCACCTGCGATCATATCGCTTCGTTTCAATTCCGACCACTAACGCGTAAGTGAGATTTAAATCGTTGAAAGATTGCTTCGTTGACTACTCGTAATGTGTCGTCTCTGCTATGGCGGCGCCTTGCTGTTTCGTCGAGCTCTGTCGAAGCATCGCCGGGCGGCTTCGTCGTGGGATGATGTCCGTATAATTTGTGTTCCTTGGCACAAGTGCTAATTCCTCCATGCCCGTTGGTTCTTTCTTTCTTGTCTGTCTCAGCATTCATCTCGCAATGGGCGGCTCGGATCGCAAGCGTAAAATCAACTTGACCGACGATGACGCCTCGTCATCGCTCGCCAAACAACACAAAGCCACACTCGACGCACGTCAATCTTCTTCCATCAATCCTTGGACCGGCCGGTCTTACTCAGCTCGCTACCAAACCATCCTACAAACACGTCTCAAGCTGCCGGTCTACCAATTCCAAGCCAAGCTGCTCGATCACGTGGCATCCAACCAAGTGGTCGTGGTCGAGGGAGAAACGGGAAGCGGAAAAACCACGCAAATCCCGCAATTTTTAGTGGAGGTGGGATACGCCTCTCCAGGAAAGAGCTGCGTGGGGTGCACGCAGCCGCGAAGGGTGGCGGCCACCAGTATTGCCGCGAGGGTGGCCGACGAGATGGATGTCACTTTGGGGGGGACGGTGGGATATACTATTAGGTTTGAAGATGTTAGTTCCGACGAGACTGGTGAGTTATGTTCATCATTTTCATTGGACTCTTTTGACAGATCATGTTAATCTATACTCTTTTTTTAGTTCTCAAGTTCCTAACAGACGGAATGCTGCTCAGAGAAGCCATGAACGATCCCTTGCTCAGCAGATATTCCGTCATTGTCCTGGATGAGGCTCACGAAAGAACCTTGGCAACGGACGTTTTGATGGGATTATTGATGGAGATACTTCCCAAGAGGGAAAAAGGATCCAAACATGGAGAATTGAAGGTGGTGGTCATGTCGGCCACTTTGGATGCCGAGGTGAGGCAACATTTTCAAATCACAGTTTTATATAAATTCTAGATACACGCAGAAACTCAGAAATACCCTCTTTGGGACTTTTCAAGAAATTTCAAGAGTATTTTAACGGCGCACCGTTGCTCAAGGTTCCGGGTAGGACATTTCCAGTGGAGGTGTTTTACACGGCCGAACCCGAACGGAACTATGTCGAAGCCGCCGTCAGAACGGCAATACAAATACACAAATGTGAAGGACCTGGTGACATACTTGTTTTCTTGACCGGAGAACAAGAAATCGAGCAGGCATGCGAGGAAATTCGACTGGGAACGCAAGATATGGGCAAAGATTCCCCCGAACTCGTGGTGTATCCGCTGTATAGTTCGTTGCCTCCGGCGCAGCAGAAAAAGATTTTCAATCCTGCTCCAGGTCCAAAGGTAGTGGGCGGACCACCAGGACGAAAAGTTGTGGTGTCCACTAACATAGCAGAAACTTCATTGACCATTGATGGAATCGTTTACGTCATTGACCCGGGCTTTAGCAAACAAAAAGTATACAACCCTCGTATTCGGGTAGAGTCTCTCTTGGTCAGTCCCATTTCTCGGGCTTCTGCACGACAGAGAAGTGGTCGTGCGGGACGAACTCGTCCTGGAAAATGCTTTCGATTGTACACCGAACAAAGCTTTTACAATGATTTGCAGGAAACAACATATCCAGAAATTTTGAGGTCGAAAATGAGTAATGTTGTATTGACGCTGAAGAAGCTTGGGATAGATGATTTGGTACATTTTGATTTCATGGACCCTCCCGCCCCAGAGACGTTGATGCGAGCGTTGGAAGTTTTGAATTACCTTGGGGCGTTGGATGACGAAGGAGATCTTACTGATTTGGGGCGTCAAATGGCCGAGTTGCCGTTGGACCCACAATTATCAAAAATGTTGATTTGCAGTCCCGACTACAATTGCTCTGAAGAAATTGTCAGCATCGTGGCTGCCATGTCTGTGCCTCAGATCTTTCTACGCCCAAGAGAGTCAGCAAAGGCTGCAGATGAGGCCAAGGCTCAGTTTGTCGATGCAACCAGTGATCATATTACCTTGTTAAATGCCTATGCTGCGTACGAGGATGTACCGGTGGAGGAGAGGAAGCAATGGTGTTGGGACAATTTTATCAATGACAGATCTATTTCAAGTGCGGAGAGTGTTAAGAAACAGTTGAAAGGAATTATGACGCGTCTGGATATTCCTCTATTGACATGTAGAGGCAACAGTGGTTACGATACAGTGAGTTGTGACCGTGTTCTTGATGCTCCTTTAAAATGCATTGATATTTTCTGGAATCATCATGCCCCCAACCTATCACATCTTTCTTTAAGAACGCAATTCGTATGGCCCTCACTAATGCAATGTACATGCAAGTTGCTCACCTCCAACGCACTGGAACTTACCTCACAGTCAAAGATAATCAAATAGTGTATCTCCATCCCAGCTCTGTAATTGAAGGAAAACCACAGTGGGTGATTTTTGAGGAATTTGCATTGACTTCAAAGAATTACATTCGAACAGTGACTACAACAAGAGGTGAGTGGCTTGTAGAGATGGCACCGCATTATTTCGATTTGGAGAACTTTCCAGAGTGCGAAGCGAAGGATGACTTGGTGTTGGAATATAAGAAACTGGCGAGGAGAATGGGAAAATGAAATGATAGCACTTTCCATGATGGATCATTCACGGCAGATCTCGGTGAGAAATTTCGTGGAACAAAATCCAAGTATGATTTCTTTCCAGAAAAAAATCCTGTAGGAATGATCATGTAATACAATCAGTATGAATGAAGTCAGTGTTCCTTATAATATGCAAAAATTAACTTTCGTTCCGGATGTGCTAGAAAATCGTTTTTTGTTCCATGGTGTAGAATTTATTTTTTCCAGATGTGATGCAACAGTATTTGTTTCTTCCCTCTGAAATACCGTAAAAAGCGGTGCGATAGACACAACCAAGCGATAGACACACTTTACAAAATCTCACCATTTTTACGGACAATTCTGTTTTTTAGCCCTTAAACCCATCTTTTTTGCCTAAATGCATTGGGAATAGATTCGCCTTTCA
>JALLPD010000427.1:0-16335 GCA_036940065.1 Cyclotella cf. meneghiniana
GCTCGTGACGTCACAGAAAGTTCGCTAAAAATACTAAAAATAACAGGAATAGTGATGTCACGTATTCCTGTTATGCACCTATGAATTAAGAGATGCCCTAAGCTTTTAAAAAAGCTTGATTTCTCAATTGTTGTACAACTAAGCTTTTAGAAAAGCTTGATACAACTAAGCTTTTAGAAAAGCTTAACACAACTAAGCTTTTAAAAAAGCTTTATATCATTTTTTACAAAACCTCCTTTTGACCAACACATCACCCATCATAATCCTATCATAGTCTATCATATTATATTCAGTCAGACAATATGGGAGTGACCAAGGTAAAGAGAGGCACGGGCGGACGCATTCAATGCACCTTCCGCTGTATCTTGCCATGACGACAAGGCCTTCTGCATCTCTTCCGCTGATTCCTGCATCTTCTCTCGTTTGCTCACCTTTATCATCAATGAAACAGGAAGTAATTTCACCGGGTGACGGGAAGAACTTTCCGAAAACGGGGGATAAGCTTACTATGCATTATCAGTGAGTTAAGACATACATTCTAGAGCTTATTTTTCTTGAAAACGAAAACATCATGGTGCTTTTGAGACCGAATCTATTGCCTTAGATGTTATTTTCATGCTAGCTAACGTCGGTGGGCAGTTCTTCCTGATCGCTTGCGGTGCACTTGTACTTGTATATTGTCATACTAGCAGGGTCATTATGAGATATTGTACAGAGAACATGATTTTTTGCAGAGAAATTACTACGCCAAGCTCCGTGAGACAAAAGTGCGTGGAATTTTCTGGCTCTCGTCACGTCTCTACCGGGCTTGTCGGGGAGGATGAAGAAGCTTACGAAAACAAAGCATAGTTCATCCTAAGCTCGAAGTCACACTTTGCTTGACGACCAATAAGATCATCAGAATCATAAGCTGACTCCCCCTCTCGAAAAAAACGCGATGCCGTGCTCTGCTGGCCCTTTGTCTTCTCGGTTATGTACTGCTGTTACAAAGCCATGGGACCGGCACATCATGAAAAATTGTAATTACCTGGTTAGATATGACCATGATTCTTCACGAGAATGCCAAGTTTGAAGAGCTCCTATAAAATTGTTCGAATCGCGTGCAAGAAATTTATGTAGTTTCTTTACACTCACTACTCACACCAAGTCGCCACTTCGTCATTCATGCTTTCAACCTCAAAAAATATAAAATAATACAGTGGCACACTAGCATCCAATGGACAGAAATTCGATGCCAGTAGGGACAGGGGGCGTCCCTTTCAATTCACGATTGGGGTTGGGCAGGTGATTCGTGGTTGGGATGAGGGAGTGATGCAAATGGTAAGGATATTTATTATTTTGGCTATCTCCTCATGAAAGGATCCCTGACACTTGAAGTTTTTACCGATGTTCGAAATGGGTATTCACTCAACACACCTACGAAATACTACTCAGTCACTCGGCGAAAAAGCCATGCTCCGTATTACTTCGGACTACGGATACGGTGCACGCGGAGCGGGCGGGGTCATTCCACCCAATGCAAATCTGAATTTTGAGGTTGAATTGTTGGCGATTAATTGATCAATTAGTTTTTAGTATTAAGTCTTCCATCAAACCTGAGCGTGAGTGCGCGTGTGTCGGTGTTTTCTTTTACATTTGAGAATCAGACTATGCTCAGTCTTCATGTTCTGTGCTCTAATCAGCAAAGGAGTACAACCTTTGCTTTCAAGATTAAATATTTAATTGAATAACACAATATTTCAATAGGGTCTAATGCAGTTCTACGAACACAATTCGAGTCATAGTTCATGTCAACTTGCACAGCAGTTCTTGTCACTATCGTCTCAGAATGTTCCGCTAATGACTGAAGCATTGCCTTCAAACTCTCTGCTCCTCACCACTTCAATAACCACATCACACTCTTTTTCATTCGCGTTTGAAGTCCCGTCTATATTTCCGTTTAAAGTGCTGTTTCTATCCCGACTCTGAGTGGTTTCCATTGCCCTTTGCCTTACCAGAAATATTTTAGGCCCAAACATCAGACCCAAAGTCGCCGTCGTTACTATAAAGATAAGAGCAAACATGACAAAATAGAAAACTATCTCGTTGTCCTTTACCAATACGAGTAAAGGGATGCTGATGAGAAGGGCTTGGAGCAACGAGACCATTGTCATCATCACGTAAGTCGACTCAGAAAATTCAGTTGTTATTCGTCTGGCGCGAAATGCCTGCATATTTGCCTTAGAATGCGATTCGATCTACGTTGAACCAAAGGACAACGAAGATTTAAACAAAGAGTACATCCTGACTTACCAATAGCAATGCCGACAAGTTGATTGAACCAATGAGAGCAACAAAGAAGTATTTGGCTTCTCCGCTAGCACTCTTGACACAGACAGTAAAGTGAAATCCAGGAGTATTTTGCGATACAATAAACTTCACTCATCATAAAAAATCTTACACAGTAGCCCTCAGAACTATAATATTCATCGGGAATGGTGCGGTGCCACACACGAGGATCGACAAGAGTCCATGCAAGAAGCAACCCAAGATTTGCCGCCATCAATATCACAAAAGGCATCATCACTTCCTTGTGACTCACTCTTACTCGTCTAAATTGCGAGGCGTTGTGATATACGCGATTGAGCCTCCAGATTTTGCTGAACAGTGCAGAGAATGTCATGGTAAATCCAATGGACTTAAAGTGGTTGTGATAAATTCAGACTTTGAGAAGGAATAGCGTTGGGAGAAGATTCAAAGACTCGGTAAGACGCACTTACAAGCAGCCATGGGAAAGCCATACACGCCTTTTGAAGTATCGAATGAGAACGCATAATGTTCCAAGAAGACAAGTGAAAATAGCTTGTGCCATACCAGCATACGCTACAAAACTCCAACCTATTACCATAGATGCTCCTTTCTCGGTGGCTATGCTATCGTCGATTGACAGAGGGATGATTGAACTGGACATGATGAAACACCCCATAGATATAATAATAAGGAAGAACGGTTGTGATGCCTTTACCACACGGTCGCTTCGGTTACAATACGTCCACAATGCACACCCGACCGATAGAGACATCGCAATAACTGAAGCTGCCAAACCCACTGGGCGTATACTGGTCAAAAAATTGTAATCAATGGGTACATCGCACTGATCCCCATAACATAATGCTTCTACCTGCATGAGTGTAGCGAGATTTCAAGAGATGATTCGCAACACGAGGGACGCCATAGAAAACTAGTTGGCTCATCACAGGTAAACTGCATATTCCATGAAGATTTTATTTTGGGCATGGGATCTCACCTGAATGTCGATTGTTACAATCCCAAGAAACGTCCCAGCTTGTGAGAGAATAGGCTGAGAGTAAGTGACCATGTTTATACCTCCCGCCCCAGCATCAAAATACGGTGAAGTCCAATATCCCACTGAAATCCCATCGCGAAGATACAAACATCTCGGTGCATTGTACCATTCCGCCCGAGCATCCGATATGTTGCTGTAATCGTACGCATGTGACAAATCCATACTGGGGCAAAACATTGGCTGATCTCGTGAGCAATTGGCATAAATTTTCTGATCTGGAGGGCCTCGATAAGCATAAGGAGAGTATATCGACAGCCCATCAGGATTGGTATTCAACTCTGTCAAAAATATATCATGTACATCTGTGAAATCGCCAGAGCAATATGCATTATCAATCCAACAAGCCTGTGAGGAGGCAGGAAAAGTAACTCCCTGTGCCAAACCGTCCACCACATTCCAAACTCCTGGTTCAAAGGCAATGGCCGATCCGTATATTGGATATTTAGAATAGCCTATGGAACTTTCGATTCCTCCCTCTTGTAATATGTTGGAAAGTACCATGTCCCTGAGATTTTCAGGACTAATAGACCACAGCGATGAGGATTCAGAAGCCCCGGTGGCTGATGCGGACTCTACTAACGAAGAGAGATTGCCCTGCATAGAGGCATTTGTGGCATTGATAGTATATTGAACAGAGTCACCCTCATAAAATGCGCGGCCTAAGAAGTCAGCCGCAACTTCCGCAACGCGGGAATGAAGAATAAAGCCAGTTTTGGCGTAGTTTCTACCTTGGCTGGAGGAAAAATCGAGGTTACATGCTTCCGAAACGTTGATGGATGAAATGTTGTTACTTTTGGTTGATGTTTGCGAATTGGAATCAATTTCGGTCATTGTATTCGTTTTCGGATCTGTTTGCTGGGTGAATTCAACAAGAAAAAAATGAGTCTCATTCATTCTCAGCGCAATATGGTACGAAACTAGCCGACAGTTATCACTAAATGATCGAAATACCATCAAGACGAGACATTGAACAGGAGGGCATGAAACGTAATGGAGGCAACATCGTCTACTACTTTTGGCATGACGATTGCGAATTGACGAATTATTTACGGCATGTAAGCATGGTTTGAAATCTGTATCTGCCATTCACAATTATTGACAGTGTACACTCCGTATATTTCATTGAACAAGTTCACCAGCATCAACCTTTCATGCTTGTTCGAATCCTATTGCAATCGCAGATCGCAGAGTGAGGTTTAACTCTACAACGCACACGACAAAATAACTCGCTCAAATAGAAGTAAACTTATCAGAAAGCGTGAAACAGAACATGTGTGTAATATCAGGAAATGGAAGACATTGCTCGTTGGCGAATTGTGCGAAAGATTTATGAGGCGTTTGCCTCAGTAATCTTTGGCAAAGGGTTACCCACTCTGAAAGATTGAACCAAACCAAGACCCATGTCAGTGAATCAGGGTCGACGTTGGCGGCAAGTGACTGATATTGTGACGGTGCGATGGGCAATTTTTGTGGCTCGTTTGATTGAAGACGATTAACAAGGGATCACTCGTCATCAAACGCGAAGAAGATGTAAAGAAGGGAGATGAAATTGGATCTCTTGAAGACATAGGCATCGTACAAATGGTACCTGGTACAATACCATAATTTCGTACATACCACAGCTGAACCATACCCCCCCCCCCAGGAAGACAACAGGCACTTTTTTGCGAAACAGAGAAGAAATGCCGGTGCTATTTCTATACTCCGACCTCAATGAGATCTCATTGAGATCATGAGATTGGACGTTGGTCTATTGACAAAGGAATCAGTTTATAGTAAAATCTATGTGAGCTCTAAAGTTGAGATCGGTGTTTGCCGCCGCTTCTTTTCACGGCGTGCCCCCTTTCTTTCGAGGAAAGGATCAACGCAATCATCTTCTGCATTGCAAGGCTTTCGAAACAGCCGACGGAGTCCTATACTCACCATATTTTCTTTGGTAGATCGCGTCAACCCCCGCATACTGGTGCACCATGACTACCGCCCAGCACTTCAGCAAAGACCTCTACAAACTCCTCCACCTCCCCCGCACAGCCACCACGCCTGAAATCAAACAATCCTATCGTCGCATCGCCCTCGCTCTTCATCCCGATCGTCACAATGGCTGCCCCACAAAAAGCGACGAATTTAAGGCAGTCACCGAAGCCTATCGCATCTTAATAGATTATGGCAAGAGGGTGGAATACGATAAATGGCTGAGCAGTGTGAGATTTGAGGGGGACAAAATTGTTAAGAAGGGTGTCAGTAGAGCCGCAGAGAGGAACCCGTTTTATAGAAAAGTGTATTCGCCGCAAGCTCCTCCAGGGATGAAGACGTTTGATCGGCAAAAGCATTATGGTGAGCAAGAAGCGTACACAGATGTTCACTTATTCTTTTTGGATGTGGTCGAGTGAATCAAGCCCAACACATAGTCTCGGTGTTACATCGAGCGAGTTGAACCTCGCCAGACATGAACACTAGACTTGTTTTAGAATTGTTGCATATCGTTGTTCTGTGATCATTTTCAAGGTTGCATTCAATCATTTAGATGTGCACTTCCTCAAGATATCCATGGCATTAGCATTGTCCTACGAATACCAAGTGCACAATTTTACATGTACCCATGTCTCACACCTCTCTCAACTCACGACATTCCCCAGACATGCACTATGGAGATGGAATTATGAGGGAAGAAATAGAACGAGCGCGCAAACGAGCCGAAATGGCGTCATCTCGTAGAAGCGGATCCTCTTACCAAAGTCCGCTAGGGAACGGATTCACTTTCGACAAAGGTAGACCCGTGGGGGATCAAGTTAACCCGTATTCACGTCGAGGGAGAAGACAGAGTGATCACGTCCATGAACACAACAACAACAATGGCGGGATAAAAATTGAATACGAAGAAGCGTATCTTGACATGAGTGGAGCGAATTTCGACCATGCACGACGAGTTATGAAGTCAAAGGAATATGTGGTCGAAAGGATGAATGACAGGAGAAAGAATCGAGTCAGAGAGAGGGGCGAACCATTGGATAAGAATGCCGAGTCTTCGGGTTGTATTATCATGTAGCGGATCAGGTTTCTTTGGTGTCCATCACACGAACATAACCGATGGCACCAACACAAGACATGCAAGCACGGCAAGCGTACATTTCGATCGAGATCTTGCTCTGCTAAGTTTAATTGGTATTATACAATTTTGATTCAGGGCCTGGTTCGCTGATAAAACTAGTGACGATTTTAGAAATGGCTTAAATTGCATCTTTCACTGACAGATGTCAAATAATATTAGTGTGTGTGCAGTGATAATTAAACATTGATTCGGCAGCTTCGTGACGCTAGATTGTTCGCTATATGAACGAACCCCTCATCCGTGGGGTGTCTGTCTGGCCTCTCTCTGTCTAATATGAATGAATCCCTTCATGTGTGATTCAATTCAATCCGCCCAACGCAAGGGGCTGAAAAAAAATAGGTGTTTCGTCCACAACCCCCAACCCAGATACATACTCTTGAAATGCAAATCCCGTTACAGCCAACATACTCAGCCTCCCGTGCTTGATCTCTGCCAATTGCATACGCAGTTGTCCCTCTTCGTCCGGGGGATACAAGTTGAATGGATCAAAGCCATAGTTTCCGGGAAAATACTCTTCACCAATACTATCATCGCCGGCATCCAAATATCTAGTGTTTTGCACTCCCTTCAAATCGATTGCAGCAGTCAGTCCGAGACAGAAACCCCACCACAGAGGAGAGATGGCATCCAATCCTCCGTTAAGTAAAGATGGCACGCGATCTGTTGAGTCCAGGACAGGAGAGAGATTCAGGTTAAAATATGTATCGAGTTGTTGGGTGATTTGCCGATCAAAAAGTTCAGAAAGCGGCCATCCTGCTGCTGCCTTTGTGCCATTTGAACAGATGCAGAGAAATATTTGTGTGAGTAAGCAAAAAATATGCATAAGAAGAAATGACGCGGTGCGACGATCATAGCTGTGTCATCGTTCCCTTGAGATTTCGCGAGTTTTGTGAGCTAACAAAGTATTGACGATAATGTACACGTTGAACAATAACAAGATGAACGGGAAAGCAATTTAAACCGATTCCTTCTTATCAGTATTTGGGTACGGTTGAGTACATATTTCTTCCTTACTGACGGGGGCAAATCTGGCGATGAACCGAAACAAAGGAATCCAAAAAGCTGCAAAAATAGAAGACAACAAACTTGACAATGGCAAATATGTTCGCGTCTAATTTGGCCACATCATACCAAAAGAACAAAACCACAACATTGCTCTACGCGTATCGCTGCCATTTGAGGTTCATACCAAGACTACGATACAAGAATTTCCTTCCTGTTGAGAAAGAGTTTTCAAGACATGAACTTGTTCACATGACCTGTTTTAGATCTAACGAGTGCCACGACCATTTAAAGTCGGATTCCTAACATATTGCCATACACTAATTACTCACAAACCAAAGCTCTCCCGCAGAAAACAATTATGAAACGCAATGCGCAATGAAGCAAACGACTCACCAACATAGCAATCCTAGCATGCTTCACTTCCGCTTCTCTATAATAAACGAGCTGTTCCATACTCGACGCAAAACCCAAAGGATCGAACCCCACATCGCCTGCGAATCGTCCTGTGAGAAAGCGAGGACGGCGGAGGAATGGGATGGAGGTGGAGTATTTTGCCAGTGTTGGTGGCGGGGTGGCTAGAGCTAATGGTGGGTTGGTCATGATGCTCTCCTACTTTTTCTTACGAACGAATTTTCCCTCCGAGAAATTTTTTTTTGGGGAACATTCAGGCGGATTGGGCAGGATTGGCCCAGGGTTGAGTCAGGATTGAGTCTACTCTACCGATTATCGTAGAGACCCGATTATGCGTTCTATCTACCTATTATACCCGCGATACAGTGCGGTCGTGTGTTGGTGGCTCCACGTCACCCTTCCCTGGCTTTGTCGAGGGCTCAAAACTAATCGTGGATATTTCTACAAGAATCGTTTTACAATACATATTTCACACTTTAACGTATAAAAAATTAACTCATTACTTCCATGTGACGCCCACTGGTTCCCCACAAGCCCACCAAACTACATTCCATATCTGTGGCCGCGAAAAAGGGTTGTGACCTCAAGTTGAACTATGGTTTTGTGTCCGTCACAGGGGCTGCTTTTATAGATCGCACCTTATCGCACCCTGATCGCACCACAGGGTCAACCTGCTGCCGCCAGAGGATCACCAACCAACGCCGACAAAAACCTATTCACTCCATTCGCAGCCTTAAAAGTAATATCAACATCCAGCGTCAATAATGTGAGGTCAAATCTGCGATTGCCCCCCTGCGAGCTTGCTGGCTTTCTCGCCTTTCACTAATGAGAAGTTGTCCTCTCTATTTGTTGAAGGAATCCGTTGATGTAATGTATCTTTGTCCCATTGTGCAAACGCAATGGTGTCAATTGTCATGTAGCACGTGATGATGTGGAGACAGAAAAAGAAGTATTTTACCTTGGTTGGTGTTGTTCGCTGGTGATTTTTCATTGCATTCTGCAGCAATTACAATTGTGGCTCACTTAGCTAGATTGTATGTTTTCTTCGCTTTTTTTCTCTCACAGTATTTTTTTCACGGACTATTTCAATGTTACAGTGGTTTATTTCTGTCACAGCCTCCAAAACTAAGAAGAACAATATAGTAATGAGTTTCAAACGTACACATAGCTCGAGGGATGTGAATAGTTTTCACTCAAGTTGCCTTTCCATGATGTACAATATATTTTTGGCTACCACATTCATATTAGGGCATCCAAGCAGTAACTCTCATATCGAAGCATTCCGACCCAGTATCCTCTCATGTTATCGTTCTCGAACTGTGAAAACACATACAGACCCAATTCTTCTTCTTCAATCCGATGGATCGCAAGTCAAGCAAAAACCGATTGGCTACAAAAGAAGACTTTCCTTCGTGACTGCCGCTGCCTCCATAGTTCAAGACGAAACAGATACCGCCCATCATACCCATGCTGCCTCTGAAAGAATTCATGGTGACTCTCATGATCACGAGAAATTCCGAAATTCTATTGAAATATACAACGTTAAGAATGTGCCAACATTAATTCGTGTTCTGCAACCTTATGCCACTAGCAGTAATGGCATAAGCAAATCTAGACAATACAACAAGCTAGATGGAAACAAAGAAGTTGAAAACTCCATCTTACGACTTGGACGCAAGGGGCGGACTGACGAAGCCATCCAGTTGTACTTTGCAATTCAATCCTTGGATCGATTGAGGACGTTGTACAAAAGCAAAATTACCTCGATAAAAAGCAAAGGTGAACACGTGGATACTGCGTCGTTGCTCGTGGATGTAATACGAAAAAGTATGGAGTGGGAAGAAGGGGAGGATCAACAAGTAATATCCAATTTGCACGAACTACTCGAACAATCTCAACATATTCGTCCAACCACAAAATTGCTGAATCTAGCCATAGATGCATGCGCCCGAGCTCAACCCGTTCGGCAGGAAATGGCATTTCATCTCTTCCGCACCGCTTGTATTGTCGAAAAAGCCATATCGCCAAATGTATTCACTTTTGGCGCACTGTTAGCTTCGTGTGCGCGCAATGGAGACGTGGACACTTCGCTAGAGCTGCTTCATGAGTTAGAAAACCGCAAGTATGCTGATGTGGTTCCGAACGGGGTCATATACTCGACTGTGATTAGTGCATGTGAGAAGAGAGCAGGAGATAATCTTCGGGGGAGAGAAAAGGGCATTGGGCTGAAAAGCGACATGGTCCATCTAGCGTTAGAATTGTTGAACAACGCCACTTTGGCTTTATCAATGGATACAGATGAGGGTAAAAGAATAGGAGGAGGAGCAGGTATCGGCGTCGTGGGTTTCAATGCCGCGATATCTACCATGGCACGTGCAGCGGAATGGAAAATGGCTGTACAGCTTCTTGATGAAATGATTATGCATTCCAAAACTTCGTATTTTTCAGACGAAGTAAGCGGCGGTCCTCCTGATTCTCACTCCATATTTTTCAATACCCTAGAATCGTCAACCATCAACGCCACTCGTTCCGTCCCATTACTCCGTGTCGTTAGCGAGGAAAAACATTCCCACACACGATTCTTCGTTCCAACCCCAGACGAAGTGACATTCGGGACCGTCCTCGCAGCATGCGAACGTGCAGGAGAATGGGGAGAATTGCTACGCATCGCAAGTGCCGCAAAAAAATATGGCGTGGCATTGGATGGCATGGCGCTGACCTCGGTCTTGCATGCATGTCAGCAGTTGGGGTTAGCGGACGAAGCTTTGGAATATTTAGAGTTGATGAAGCAGTTGGGGGACAAACAAGACGAGGAAAGCACCGGAGGGGGCAATTTTTTAAGCGGTGGAGGGGCAATGGAAAGGAGGACGAATGGGCGCATGAGAAAAGGTGCCAAACAAGCGCTACGTGGTCCGGATGGTGTGGCTTACCGTCTTGCTATTTCGGCGTGCTCACGTTGTCCTGGTCGATGGCAGGATGGTTTGCGTCTTTTGGACGAGATGAGGGAATCCGCCATGCAAAGCAACATGACTGCCAATGCCCCTGATGTTGTGAGTCGAATCATTGATTTTTCTTGTCTAGAAACTTATGATTGTGTCTCAAGTCGTAATTCTTGGCACACATCCTGTTTAGGTAGCCTACACTGCCGCAATTACGGGTTGTTCTGAAGCAGGCGAATATACGCATGCAATTAGATTGATTAAAACCATGAGGGACGAAGGCATTCAACCAAACGTTGTCACTTTTTCGTCAACTATTAACGCATGTGCATCGGCGTGTGCACAGCTTGCAAAAAAGAAGGAAGAGGGCGATCGCTCAATAGACCTTGAGGATGTAAGAGTTCCCATGGCAAATGCATTGAGACTGCTACAGGCGATGAAAGCGCCGACTTCTTCCGTAAAGCCAAATATTGTCACTTACAATGCAGCGATTCGAGCTTGTGCGGAAGGGATGAATCTTGAAGGAGCATTCGATTTGCTTCGCCAATTGAAAGATGATGGGTTAGAGCCAACGATTGTGACGTATGGATCGCTCATGACTGCCTGCGAACGGGTTGGAAATATAGATGCTGCAAGTAAAGTCTTTCGAATGGTCAAGGACCAAAGCAACGGTGGCGAAATTGAGGCGAACGAAATCTTATACGGTGCTGCTATAAGCTGCTGCCGGAAAGCTGGCCAGGTAGGTAAAACTTGCCCCATTTGCTGCCATGTTTGATTCGTTCATGTGCATTCTAATGCTATAACATGCCAATCTTTCTCATTTATAGCCGGAGAGAGCACTTCTCCTTCTTCGCAAGATGATATCAGACAACCTAGCTCCCAACACTGCTACATTCAACACAGTCATCGCAGCCTTGACTGAAGGGAAGCCATCACTTTCACAATCCTCATTCTCTGATTCCAACAAGAGCAATTCGCTGTGGAAGAAAGCTTTATCTGTGTTCAAAATTATGAGATCAAAGCACGCCCCTCTTGGAGTTAGACCTAACCGCCAAACCTACAACATTCTCATCAAGAATTTAGCAGCAGACCTTCAACCAGACTACGCTGAATCACTACTTAATATCATGCTCAATGATGGATTTATCCCAGATGTTGATCTGTATACCCTGACAGTTCGTTCCTACGAGCGATGTGGCAATCCCATCAAGGCTCTGAGCTTGATGGAGTCCATGAGAAAGGTGGGCTATGATTTCTACGAGATTAAAGTATTCGATGATGTCTTCAAGAATGGACTCAAGATTTTGAACCGCATGGCAGAGAAGAACATAGATAATAAATCAACCTTGTTGGATGTAAATGAAGAAATACAATTCGATGAAGACTATTACGACGATAGAGACCAACTTTTCAATTCTTGGAGGGAACCAAAATAATAATTCGGCAAAAATAAGTCATTTTGTTGTACACTCTTAATTTGACAACAAAGAATACACCAGGCATCATAGACGATATGTTTCTACAAACCATCATATTATGATTTGGCTTCAGTTAAGTCCTTGCCTGAGTAAATTGTCCAGCATAGCGCCCATTTTCAGCTTCCAAAACAGACATGAAAAATTTCATTTTATTAATCAATATTCCAACGGGGAGCATTACGTTATTTTGAAAGAAAAGAACTGCTAAGGCTGTGAGTTTGTTCCTCGGATCATCGAATGTTGAATTGTATTTTTTCCATTTGTAGGGATTAAAAAGATTCACAAATATTGCAACGGTATATTCGAGTTTGTTGTTTAAGCGAATCTTGAAATGATGAATCTACCATAAAATGCGGATTGTAAGTACCCACAAATGTTAAAAGATACATTTTAGTTGTACTTATACAGTGTTACAAGCTAGTGATTTTAACACGGTGAAAAATTATTGGTATCTTGAAACTTTACCTTGAGGTAGGGATATTGTACTTACGTCAAAACACATCACAATTTGCCCTCCATGCTTCGTCCATGCTGTGAACCCCTCCACCATGTGCGCGAGATGTGCAGTGACTTCCGACGGAATCGGAGGTTTCTCGGCAACCATCGGGAGTCACGGAGAGCGCCACATATGGGTGTGTTGCTGAGGCTGTGAAAATGTTTTTTCAGTGGTATGGGCTGACGATTTGCACAAGAGCATATTTTATGTTCCACATGGTGGCTTATGAACGATTTGAAAATAGATTTACAAATGGGGAGATTTGGGTTTGGACTTGCAGATCTACCCTTGATTTGAAAATCGAAGGCTTTGCAAATTGTTCTGCAAATCAGTTTTGCAATTTTTTATGTGCAAATCATGCTTTGTACGAACAAACTCAACATTTTTATGTGCAAATGGGCCAGTATTTTTTTTAGCGATTGTCGAAACAATTTGACATTTGCTAATCATCCTACAAACTCACAGCCTCACAATGGTATTTACTTTCTTATGTGCAAAAGATACCTTCTTTGCAAAGTAGTACTTTATCCCCAATTTTATAAACCCAATCCATGCAAGAATTGTTCTCATGTTGGGTGTTGCAATCGGTTTGGTGTTTCCTATAATCTCCTGTTTTGATCACGTCAGCCAGGAAGGGGATGTCAAACAGCATCTCCTTACCAAAAATAGCTGCACCTGGAGAGGCTTTAAATATTCTATGGTATGTCAAGCAAACGGCCCATGCAGCATCCGTTAGGAAGTCTGATATGTCACTGGGGATCACCATGTCTGCCATGTCTAACTCAGTGGTGCAGAGCATTGTCATGATTACTTGATGCATCTGCTCCAATATTGCATTCGCTTGGGGGTTCTTGATGCTGGTTGGCTTACACTTGATATGGTGTGATTCACACAGGGTTTTGAAATTGAACTTAAACTTGCTTCCATTGTCATAGATAATCTTTTGACATCATGGGTACTGACTAAACCAGATCTTATTTACGAAAGAGCCAACCTGTGCTTATTATTAATGAAAGGAAGCTTCTTTAGGTGGATTATGTGTGTTGGTACCCTTACGACCCTTTTTACCCACAGGAATAACTGAATTAAATTCAGTTACCAGGAGTTCCACAATCTCAAACCAACTTATAGCTGGATCTATTATTGTGCCACACATAAAGTCAATTTCAGTGCCGTCTTTATCTTTGAGCGTGTATCGTTCAATGAGGTCCACACAGAGAGTCTCCCTGGGTTTTGAAACCACTAGCTTTGTTGGTAATTTACCATATTTTTGCTGGCATCTCTTGTTGACTGGCATTTATGGCACTTTTTGATGTAGGCGCATACAGAATGTCCTAAGCCTTTCCAATACATCACAGCATGAAGAGTCTCTTTTAGGCATGTTGTACCTGGATGTTACAAGTAGTGGCAATACCATTCTACTGACTGCTTTCACAGAACTCTTGGGATGACAAGTTTGCCATGTTTACAGAGAACTGGAACATTTTCAATAAGCTGAGGTTTGTATTTCTCAAGCAAAGTGAGTTTTTCAAGCATTTTATCCTGGTTTGAGCTCCTGAAATCTTCCCGACTGTGAGGGGATAGGTTGCAGTCTCTTCACTGCAATTTGCAAACACAAAGTTCATGAGTTCTTTGTGATTGGGTGGGGATGTATTCTCTACATTGTGCATTGTGTAAAAGCATCAACATTTTGTGAATGTCATCCAGTTTTCCTTGTTGTCCTCTGGTGGACCAAAGTCAAGGCATGAAATTGCATCCACAACTGTGTTATGGATTCCTTTTGTTACATGATTTTGGGACTATATTCTTCCAGTAATAGTCTCCAATGGTATATCCTGTCACAGGTTAACCCAAGAGAATCCTGCATCAGATTTTTGTAGTCTGTGTAGATAACCATTTTCTGGCCTCACAGCATTCCTTTGATTTTTTTAGTGTTTCAACTATTGTTAAGAGTTCAATTTTGGCTATGCTGTATTTTTGCTGACAAACAAAGAGTTTTCTGCTGAAGAAAGCAATTGGCCTATTATTTTGAGTAATGACTGCTCCAAGTTGTCTCTTAGACCCATCAGTACAGATCTCAAACCCTTTCAAAAACCCAGGGTAGGTGGCCTTAACATCATTGAAAGCTTTCTGATGTGACTCTTCTCAATGCCCTTGGTATTTTTTGACCTTTTGCCTTTGGTTCTTTTGGTATGACCACACTTTCCAACAAGGCTTGTAAGTAGGGCAAGCATTTTGCTGTGTCTTGCCCAAAGATCTTGATACTATTGGACCATGCGAAGAAATCTATGGAGGTCTTTGACATTTTGGGTGGTATCACTGCAAGTATTGACTGTACCTTCTTGGGTTGTGGTTTTATTCCATCTTGTGAGAAAATGTACCCAAGGTATTCTGTCACAGAAGNTCTACCCCCTGATTTGAAAATCGGAGGAGTTGCAAATCGATTTGCAAATCATTTTCGCGATTTTTCATTTGCAAATGGACGATTTGTAAGAACAAACTCAACCTTTTCTTGTGCGAATCGGCCAATATTTTTTTTAGTGATCGTCGAAACGATTTGACATTTGCAAATCGTCCTACAAACTCACAGCCTTATGATTGATCAAGAGAGCATGTTGCTAGCATCATCGCATGCTGCTTGCCACAATAGAGAGAGGATTGCCCTGTATTGCCTCGGCATCATGGACAATGGGGTGGGTGACCCAGCGCAAATGAAATGCATATTTCTTGAGATTGAATGCTTGGGATGTATGCATGGGAATGGTTATTGTGTAAGGAAGTGGTCGTCTTGTGCATAATTTTGACGGGACGAGGGCACACAATTTCTAGCGGGGTGAATATTTCATGTTGTTTGCAGTGCAGAGAAGAGGGTCTTTCGAAAGATGAATTAATACACTGCTGGCAGAGAACAACTGCATAGGCTATTGAAGTCACACAGCTTAATTAGAATAAAAATCATTCATAGATGATAGAATCTGTGTGAAAGGATGAAATGAACCATCAGTGTCTGTCACTATTTTTCTCTATGAAAGAAATGTTTAATTTTTTACTCAAATTGTACAGTTTGACATGTCGAAAGAATTTATTTGAAATTTTTCATATCTTGCGCAAACAACTGAACCACAACTACTATCTGTTGTGCCATTTCTTGACCTTAGATTCATCATGCACACTACAGAGCGCATTAAAGATTAAAGATTTTTCCGCAACTGCTTCAGAGTCTTCAACCTGCAGAGAAGCTCCAATCGCTCTTCGCAGTCAGCGATTCTCTCTTCAATCATTGAAACATGCCTTTTGACATTCAACGCAACTATTCCGTTAGAAGGCATGAAAGAGGGACTGCTCATGGGATAGCTGCTGTTGATTGCAACACTTGTTTGATCCAGGAAGTTAACTGCATCCATTGGATGAAGGCCTCCTGCCAGAATGTAAGGGCGGGCTGGGATCGCATGTTGGTACCTTACGATGGGCTCTGGAGGTTGAAGAGGCCCGGCAAAGACTTCATGACTCGACCTATATGATGCAACCCGTCCTTCGTTCAGATCGGAAGA
>JALLPD010000428.1:0-16190 GCA_036940065.1 Cyclotella cf. meneghiniana
GACATTTCATCCAATCAATTGTGACATACTTCATCATTTTATGGAAAGTATCAATATGGACTGTTTTCATTTTTTATGTAAATTTCCCTAAAATCCTACCGGAGTCCCTAACTCATCACCTCTCATCACCTCTCATCACCAATCCCAATATTCCTATCAATATCCAAAACTTAGAAGCGCAATGTTCCGCAAACCTAAAAAGAAACCCGCTGCGCTCCGTTCGGGCGGTAACAATGGCAGCAATGCCATTAACTTAGGCCACGATAATGTCACCGTGTCAGCGTCATCTCCCATCGCGAAGAAACGACGTCGTTCGCGCGGCGATTCGTCCCCTGACGAATTTGACGACCAAGAGGACACACACGACTTACTTCAACAAATTCGTCAAGAGAGGGAAAGCGCCAAATCTGCGAAGAAACATCCCATCAACACCTCGTCTACCGCCACTGAATCTTTCAAATCCAACTCTTTGATGCATCAATACAAATCGAGCAATGATCAGATGACTGCGAAAGAAATGGCCACTAGGACTGCAGAGCACCATCCCATCGACAAAAAGCCTAACAAAGCAAACGGCGATGCTACACCGTCCTCAATAAACGAAGCTTTGCCTTCACTCCAGTCCAACCAACCCCGCAACAAATTTCTAGCTGGACCCCTCAAAGCGCCCACATTTGTCCGAACCACGGCCCGCTTTGACTACCAGCCGGATATTTGTAAGGATTACAAGGAAACCGGATTTTGTGGATTTGGGGATACGTGCATTTATCTTCATGATAGGGGGGATACGAAGAGTGGGTGGGAAATGGAACGAGAGTACGAAGAGAAGAAAAAGAAAGAGGAGGAAAGAAGGGGGAAGGAGTTAGAGAGGTTCATGAATGAAATGAATGGCGGGGAGATTGGGAGACCAAATGAACATCAGAATGAGTTTTCATCATATGATACAAAGGAGGACAGCTCTCTTGATGATGGTATACCGTTTGCGTGTCACATTTGTCGCGGGCCATTTCAGAACCCCATCGTGACACCCTGCTATCATTACTTTTGTGAATCTTGCATGTCATCCCGGATCAAAGAGAGTGGAATGGGGTGTCCAGTCTGTCAGAGAGATACTCATGGAGTTTTAAACTTTCCACAAAAATTGGTCGCAAAGAAAAGAAGGTTAGTGGGAAGAGATGGAAGCTGGGAAGAATTTTTGGAGAAGAGTCGTGTTACTTGATATGTGTGAGTGATAGCTGTGCATTTGTCCAGCAAGCGTGACTCCTGCATTAACAAGAACGCATCAAAGCAACAGAGGTTACCATTGGGCTATGCAAGATGCATATTGGATCCATCCTTAAGTCCTATATCCTATTTCTTAAAATTTTCGAATATTCCTAAGTATCTAGATACTCAAGATCTAATTTGTTTTTTTGCAGTAAATGCACTCACAGACGCTTTGCATAGTGGAGCTGTATCAAAGATGTACTGAAAGGGAAGGAGATTGAGGCGCTCTTCACCAGAATGGTCTCCAATAAGACCCCCTCCCTGACAAAATGGAAAACACGCTTCATTTGAGTCATGGCAGCAAACATCCTAAACAGTGATTTTTTGGGAACATCAAGAATTTCCTTGACTTGAAGGCAGTGCATTCATAATGTACTTAAAGAGTAAGACATTGACCACCACCACCAACAATGACACCAAGGAACTTGAATTGAATATTTCCCCATGCACAGAAGTGTCAACTTCACGAACCTTCAACTATAAAGTTTGTGTTGATACACTGCTGATCCCCAAAATATATGAGACTATTAGCCTACAGCAGTGTGCAGCTCTCAAAGTAAATAGACACAGTATGTAGACCAGCATACATAAGCCAGGTTCACGCTACAACTACCACAACAAACAATAATCCCATGAACCTCATAGGCACGTCTGCAATACCTAGTGGCCTCCAATAGATTTCATCAACCACCAAAAAACTCAATGGATGTGGTCATTATACCAAGTGATCCTTCATGGTCATACCAAAGACAATTCCTTCTCCCTCATCCATTATGGATATTATCATTGCCACCACTGAAAGCACAGCACCTACCACAACTGCAGCATAACATCGGGACAGCACCATCAATCATGCAATCCATTCCTTGCAGATGACACATTGACTCTCTTACTAAGAATCTTTGTGGTTTGTCCCCAAGATTTGTTTCTTACCTGTCCTTGTTGAGTCATCTGTCCTGAGACACACACATCACATAATTCTTCATACAAACATGGCTACATCACACCACTGAACCATCAGTTTACTCATGTTGCATGGGTAGAAGATATGAGCTGAGTTTAACAAAAGAAGTCTATGGCCATATTTTCCACACGATGCTTATTAAAAAGATGAGTTAGATATATTATTTTACATCAAAATAGGGCTTCATCTATTCCCAGATTAGCCTCCTAAATTATGTCCCTTTCTCATACACAGGATAGTATAACATTGTGGAAAGAAGTAAGACATGTTTATTTTTCCAGACACCTAGTTGAGTGAATATCCAGCTAGACCTAGGCTATCTTAGGTGAGGTGCTGAGCTACTTGAGTTGATCTAGCAGCAGTAGTATAGTGTCCTAACCTCTCATAGTTATGCTAGACAAACCACAAACACTGGACACTCTTTTGACACCATGAACCATTTTTGTATTAGAACAAAATGTTATTGTTGTTGATGATACACAGCCATTGCTCCAGCTTGCACAAAACTGAAAAAAGTCTTCCCCAGCAAGGCACTTATTCTTCTCATGGCTTTTTTTCTTGCTCTTCCTGGACATTAACTTTGCTCTTTTCGTCATTCTGTCAAAATTGGTTGAAATGTTTCCTGTTTATTGTACTTACTCATTACTGCCTCTTCCAAAGAGTTGTGTCCATAAGATAGGTCTAAGGTCATATTTTCAAGACTAGGTTTAGAAGATGTAACCTAGCTATCTAGAGCCATTGTTACATGAACAGAGCATTTAATGTACCAATAGCCAATGAATAAATCTTATAAATAATCCCCATCCAACTCACAGGATAACAGCTGAGATGAAGGCGCTAATGCTAAATGTGCAGTATTCCAGAGAGCTAGTCTGACAGAGTACTATTTTCATTCCATTGGTTCTATTCTTTGCGATTGAAAATTCACACAAAAGAAAATGCTAACAAGGGTACACAATGTCAGTGTCCTTTCTGGGGATGTTGCAGGGTATGGCATATACCTGCATATTGGGCCAAAAGCTGGGAAAATGCAACTCCTTCCCAAATGCAAAAATTACACAAAAGCTTCATATTTTTTCACGAGCTTTTCCTTTTTAAAAGCCATTGTGCATGCAGATTTCTTTCCATAGTGTTTATATCTTTTCGATATGAAATCCCATATGCCATTTTTCTACAACAATTGATATGAAATTGCAGAAAAATTGGTTTGTAATTCCTAGCAAAGTGACATAAATTGATGCCAATCTGATGCCAACTGAGACAAAATGATGCTAACCAATTTTGATTGATTCTGATTCACTGGAATCCAATTGAAAACCTGTTCCTGATGAATGTCACATGACATAATTCCAAAAGCTGGTGAAAAAACTTTCATCAGGTGTGGGGAAAAATAATTGCAATGGGGTCTATACCTAAGGAATCGCATTTCCCCAGCTTTTGGCCTAACATGATGTGGCTGGGGACACGGCTAATGAATCCTATGGCAAGTATGTCCAGTTCGACATTGGACACAATGAAATTTTTCGTTCACGACAATGCAGAAAGCGTAGGAATAGTACAAAAGATACGTGTTTTTCTCGTTTGTTATCTATTATTTCCTGGTCCGGAGACCTCAACCCCACCGGAGCACGTCCAAAAAAGAAGGTGTTTAAACACTCTACCATACAATACCTACCGATTATCGGTATCATAACGCTCTCGAAACAAGCACAGCAATATCACTCTTGCGTTTTATTGGTCCAACACCCCGCTTCACAACATCTGCCTTCACCATGGACGAGCAAACCGCCGAATATCTCAACCCTACCGCTAACGACTTCGCAGCCTTCGCCGCCCCACCAGCCGACGAATCTCAAATCGGGGATGTCTATTTCAACAACGTCGACGAGCAAACGGCCGATTTTTTCAGTGCACCCGGTGACTTTCCCGCTCCCGATTCCGACGCCCCAATTCTCCTCGGAGGGGGGTACGAGGTCGCCCCCGAAGTGGACGACGGAATGGGGTTCGCCGCACCCGCACCCTCCGCAGGTGGGACTCTAATCGAAGATGTGGACGACGAAGAAGACGCCGCTCCCCCCTCTGCACTGGTTCCCCTCGAATCCTCCCCCATGGCGAAATGGAATGACGAGTGGCAGCGGACCCTCCTCGAGCGCAAGGAGGAGGAAAACTCTTCCAAGGCCGAGCAGGTTGAGCGTGCCCGCGCAGAAATCGCTGCCTTTCAGGCTGATCGCGAGAAGAGACGCGAGGCAAGAATGGCGAAAAACCGATCGGACGAGCAAGATAAGTTGGAGGCGATTGAGGCGGATTTGGAGAATGACAACTCGTGGCAGAGGGTCGTTAAGATGATTGAATTGAATCAGGACAGTGCGGAAGGAAGTGTGGATACAGGGAGAATGAGGGACATTTTGGTTTTGATGAAAAACGAACCGGCGAGAGCCGAAGCGTTGACGGCGTGATCTGTGAAGATGTGGGAGACCTTTGGAATAGGGACTTGTAGGTACGAGTACTCTTCTGGTTGGGAAAGACAGAGCGACCATCACACACAACTTGGGGATAGGATTTTATATGCCTTTTGATATATAATTGTGGATTTGTTTCAACTGGATTCAAAGTAAAAGAATATCTTACTCGAAGGGCCTGCAGAAACTCCACTGTTATTTCGCCATCTTTCTATGATTTCGTTGCTAGATGTCGAGCTCGCACATAATGGGAGTTTCCCAAAGCATGCTCGCAAACTTAAGACTATTGTAGCGCCTATCTCTCGTACCCTGTCAGTGCACAGCCTACCATCATTGGTAATGTTCTAACAATGCAAGGTCACTCCTTCATGACAGCAGTGGTATGGGCTTGAAACCACAGGTTTACTATGGCTCAAACGTATCTTGCCTGAATACCTGTTGGTAACAGATGCTCCACAGTCAACTTTCCCATTCCTGTGTTGCCCGTCCTGCTTTGTAAATGGAAACAAGCACCTGTGGACCCCTTGCCACAACTCCCACCACCAATATTCCCCTCCATTTCAGCATTGGTCAGATGGTTGCAAATCCAGTGTCATGACAAGGAATGCGGGGTTTGAGTGCAGCAAATGGCAATGGGGTTATTTATGATCACACTTTCAGCTGATACATGATGTTGTGACGTATCACTCTGAGAGGATACTGTGTGTAAAGCTTACTGTGTGTTACAGTGTGCTTTCTGAATGTCTTCATCCCTTTGACATGACTCAATCGGTTTGCTTGGCACAGGTTGGTCTTCCCTGCTTCCCCTCATTCTTTTGCTTTGCTTCATCCCAATGTATATCACCAATTGCCAATGCAACAGGATGATTGTTATGTTACAGGATATGAGCACGAGACCCCTCCAAACTCTGTTGCCCTTCATGTGTTGATTGTTGCATTCACAAACCCTTTTATGAATTTCAATTGCATTTGAATTCGTCTCTGTGAGCATTTTTTGACTCTGTGAGTCTCTTTGTCCCGTAGCTCTGTGAGCTCCCTTGGCTCTGCAAGCCTATCGATCATTAATTTTGCTTTTGTGAGCTACCTTTGGCTCTATGAGCGTGTTTACCACAGTTACATGAACTTCCATTAAAAGGTAGCTCTTTCATCTAGAATTCTGCACTCTACTTCTCTATCATTGTGTTTTTGTCCCACTCTTTAGTGCTGTCATCCTTTCTTGCCTTATATCAACATCTCCCCTTGGGCAGTGCCTACTTCTTCCATGTATTGTTTCAGTTGGATTGCTTCTTTCACAGCATAATTCAGGCTGTATTGGCAACATACACACTTCTTGGGGCTGTCTCCTTTTGTGTCTTGCTTTTCCATTGATGATTTCAGATTTGAGTTAATTGTTGTGTGTGGCTGACTTGTGCTTTATGCTCATGTCTCTCTACTCTCCACTTCATTTGAAACTTACTTGCCCACCCTCTTTGATCAGTCCAGTAGTGCTTCATTATACTTTGAGCTCTGAGTTTTCTGCTTCCAATCTGAATGTCAAGCTTTCCTTTTCCAGCAAAGATTGCTCAATTGTCAACATCAATTTGAGGCCCAGAATGATTGTGACTGACCTCTACAATAGGAGTGCTGGGGCCAGTGACAGCAACCTTGCTGACTCCATCACTTGGGTCCTCACATGACTTCTTCCCCAGATGGCATCACTTTGTCTCCAGGTGCCCATCACCATGGTTATAATGATTGAATCAGTGTTCCTCCATTCTAACCTGAGCCTTTGTGCTATGGATCATTGCTCTGATACAAAAGTGGTGGCCACCTTTGGGTTGGTTGCTGTGAGTGTGGTGATACTTTGAAGTCTTGCAAGGAGTTTGACAATAACATGTGGACGAAATTTATGCATAGACCCATCTATCACATTAACTAAATCATCTCTCCTCTGGTTCTCCAGACAACTGTGGTTTGTTGGTCATCAGCACCCAGACAGTTACTAATTGTGTATGATACTTGTGTGCCTGCAACATACCTTTTGGGGACCTTCCTGGATATATGCAATGTCACTACTGCTGAGATATGTACCAATTTTCTCATCAATTGCAAGATTGTTAGACTGGCATAGGTCATTAAGTACTTGTACGGGGGTGCAAGTGTGCAGTACACACTCTTGTAGATATATATTTTTGGCCAAATATTTTTTCATCCCACTCACACTTGTGCAGTGGTACTAATCAGTGCACCTTGCCAATTGGATGCCAATTCCAAGATTAAAATATTGTATCCCTTTGATTCATCAAACGGCCACATAGGAATTTTCAATGTTTTCTCATCAATGAATGCAATACATAATTGACCTAAGCCATTTGTAGACAAATCAATTTTTGTAGAAATGGCTACGCTCATTGCAAACTGATTTTTATGAGTTTATTGTTTACATACTAAAAAGGAACAATGAAGCAAATATGCTACATTGTACAAAATGAAACTGTGTAGGATTCTACATGGTTTTAGTATGTTTTATACTAATGATACAACAAGATGCTGTGTAGGTTTCTACCTGTCTTGGTATGAAAGCTCAGCAGGTGTATCAGCATCCAATTTGGATCTGGATATTTCCCTCACCTTCAAGGTTTGAGATCATCAAGTCTTGCTATTTTGCAAGGCCTTTCCATTTTTAGGAGATATCCAGCATCTTCTGAAAAATTAAAGGTATCTTTAAGGACTACCTTAGAATACTACTATAGAGTAGATAATTGGCCTGTCTCACTCAACCCCACAATTGGAGAATCATAGTGGCTTGTGGAAAAGTAAACCTCAGTGAGGAAAAAATCCATGTTGAGACATACTTGCAGAAAAACCTTATGGTTAAGAATAAAAATTGCAAGCTGCTTGTGACTTGTTGTACATATATATATGTTTGTTTACTATTAGAAGTGTAAGTGCTTGTGAAGAGGGAGATTTGCAATGGCTTTGATTGTTGCCAGTGTTAAGTACTCTCCTATGTCCGAATGATATGACTTACTTCTGCATGGAGCCATGATCGTCTTATTGTATGAAATTTTGTGATAGTCCAAGTATCCCTTCTGTATAGAATGCATATTTTTGTGGGGTAAAAGACATTTGTTTACTATGGAATTGTTTTCATGGATCATGTGACCATAACTCTACAAGATGACGTATTAAGGTTGGTTTGGTGTAGCCTGGTGCCTCCTATTGGTTGTGTCTGTGTGTATAAAATTAGGATGCCAAACAACAGTTCCAATTTTTGAATGCAACACTACATTTAGGCAGTAGGCACTGCATAGTAGGTTTGAGTGAATTAATGTTGTTTGTTAGGAATACAACATGCCAATAGAGGCTGCTAACAAGACCATGATTTGTTCAGCAGGTCAAACATCACCATTAATTGGTTGATGTTGAACTCTGACATTCACTTGTGGGTTGTATTTTTGAGTTATACTGGGTGCCAAATGGTATGCATATGATCCAAAAGTGGAGTGCTGAAACTACACTTTGATTGTCACAATAAGTGTACAATATGGATATAAAACCAGTTCTAATTCACAATGGTGCTGATAGTACAGATATTTGTTATCTGGCTCATGCATCCTTGGTATGAGTGTTTGTCCTTTATTTTCCATGTCGCCCCTATGTATCCATTGGAATAGTTCCCGAAATGTGTCTGCTACATAAAAATGTCACGTCATACATGCTGTTGACTATATCATTGGAAGGTACAAACATTGACATCTGTCTTTCTTTGTTCCAAACTTAGTTGGAAATGTTGGCATCATGTTGCGTTGCCAAGACCCCCCAAATTACATGTTTTCCCGACTTGTGCCATCATGTGGGCAAAATGTCGAAAATGTTGACCCAACATTCCGCAAAAAAATGTCCTCCCAACCTGCCGAATGACATGTCGGCAGGACATCATCCAAGATGTTGCTGACATGTTGGCTGACTCTTTTGGACATAAAGAAAAAATCAGCTATGTGTTGCAACAAATTGCACCATAATGGTGCGATTTGGTGCAAGAATGTAGCAAACATGATATTGTATGCATTAATAAGCATATAAAATATATTTTTTTCATCAAAAGTGACCATTGCCTCAGCCAGAGTAACATCCCAATGAATCATGGATATTGCTGGGCAGTCATGTGGCAACACTTCAGCTGATCCGTGACCCAGCCATGAATCCAGTCATGGTGTCAGTGACATTTGACATCAGCAGATTTACAGCCAAAACTGTTGGCACCGTGGTGACACGTGCCGACATGTTGCCAACATTTCCAACTAATGTTACAAAGGGAGTGGGGATTCATCTGTTATGGCATCCTTTGGTATTTTGTAGCGAGGATCCTCAAGTGAGGTCTTCATAGTAATGACTCTTTGGTGGTGGTATGACATTGCAACATAGTTAAATGTGCATGTATGTACAATTTTTTAAGGCATTGTTGACTAATATTTTAAGATATTTTGAACCATATTGATACTTCACAGTTGAAAGCATCTTGGAGAAGTGAACTTTGTTTAAGGTTGACAATGTAATAGTTGTTTTCATTTTATTTTTGTGAGTGTTTCTATGCTAATTAAGATATACCACTTCCATGTGTAAAACAGATTGTGACACATTTGTTTTGTATAAGTGACAACAAAGATGTGTGACTTATTTGTTTTGGGATGATGGTCATTTCTTTACATAAGAATACCCCCAATTTACTGTGCTGTGGTTGTACAAGAACAAAGGTCATGGATTATTTGATTTTCTTGTTTTAAAAGTGCTCAACTGAGGCTTACTTCATGTTGTGGCTTGTGCACCAAGAAGTTGCACCGCAAATGGTTATCCGATTGTCTTTCTCTGAGAGAAATGACTAATGTGGTATTGAGACTTGATGAGTCCCCACTCTTGGGAACCATATGTATTCTCCATGGAACAGTCTGCAAATAAACCTCACAGAAAATCTCATGAGAGAATTACACACTAGATGCTGTGTCTTGGAGAGACCATTATTTAGTTTATGAAGGTCTTTTGAATCCAGAAATGTTAATATGGTCTTAACAATTCAATTTTAGTTATTCTGTTTTTGTTCACTTTTTGTTCCACACACTGTACTAGAATGTTTAATTGACCCGAGTTGGGGTAGGTCTAGACTGTGTTGTGGTAACAATAGTCTTTACATTAATGGGTCTCCTTTGATGTACCATGTCTCATAGGCCATGATAGTGGCTTTAGTGACATGGTACCTCCTCCTCGACAATTTTTGCAAGAGAGGCAAGACATATTGTCATGCCCAAGATTCTCTGTTGTACTGGACCACCCAGTAGCATATGAGTTCCCTATATGGGCAATTGTAGCAAGTGCTCATCTACTTTGTATTCATGGTGATTTGTCATGAGGAGACTTTGGGTCTATTTTTGTCCTCTTGCTGTCTTATGCAGAGCTGTTGCATGTTGGTTTGTTTAAAACCTTTGCCTGCTACTTGGTAAGTCCATCCTTGTTTAAGGTGGTATTTCAAGCTAGCCTTCGGAGACCATTATGTTCCTCCATATGGGTTTTATTGAGAACTATATGGCTCTCATTGACTCCAATGCATGTGCAAGTGGGACACATGGAAAATCCATGATTGTTGTTTCTAGCCCTGAGTAGGTTTGACCTTTGTCAGTAGCTCTAGGCATGAACATAGATAGAGCAGCATCCAGTCTAATGATTTGTTGACTTATTGTGAAGTCTTCTGTTATTTTGTAGAGTTAAATATTGCAAATCTAATGCACTGTACTGATTCTTTGAGCTTGGACAGTTTTCCTAACTTGTTGTCCATTTTTACTTCTATTATGAATCACTTTGGATGTACAGTATTGTGTTATTGATTTGAGTGTTTTATTGTTTTGTACAGTCGAGTCTGATGATGGTTGTACATGAAAACCCTCAAGTCACAAGGTGAATTTTCCACTTTATAACTTTCTTTGGTACTGTTACTTATTGTGTTCTGTCTTTATAGGCTTAGACCTACCTTTCACTTAAAAGTGGAGGAAGACAGGAATCTTTTCCAAATATTTAAACTCAATCAAAAAAGTTGCTCTTGTTCTGAGAAACTCAGTAGCATGTTTGTGTGTGAGCATGAGTGCTAGCTAGTGTCAATTTTTCATTTGACAATATTTGGAAGATCTGCTATTTTACTCAGACCCCAGAGAATTATTACACTGGAGTGGTTAGCTCTGTGCTTTAGAGTATTTCTGCTTAATAAGAGCACTGCACAAATGTGGTTAGCTGTGTGTATAATTTGTTGTGTCCTAGGTGTTGAAGCAACTCTGGTTCACAGATTTTAGCAGATTTGTGAAATCAATGTTCACTGGCAAGGTGAAATTGATCAGTCTCAATCTTTGCTTTTGTCAAGAACTGAATTCATGTGTTGGCTTAGTTACTGTTGGTAATTTGTACACCAGAAAAGTATATTTAACAGCATTGTCTTCAGCAATGATGAAAACATCATGTGACTTTACCCTTCCTTTCATGTGGAAAGACCCATTCAGCTCATGTCAAGAGTTTGACATGTGTCTAGCTGGATAAGGAAAACATATGGTTGTTCCTATTTTTTGAACATGGGGGATGCTGTTGAACAATATCCTTTTTTCCTCCATTGTTACTGTTTTGACACCTTGTTGGGGGTTCAAAGCCCTGAATGGTTTGATTTCCAGTTGCTTTGTTGATGCCTTGTTATTAATAGTGCTACCTGGCCACATGTAAAAATTTCTTAACATGGGAGAAGAATTCATCTTCATGAGAAAAATATTCTTGATGCTAGAAAATTTCTTGGCATTTTTGGGGTGTCTTGTCAGTATTTACATCAAGAAATATGTTATGTTGAAGCATTAAAGGTATGCAATTAAATTGGGTTATTGAATCTGATTTTAGAATTCTGAATAAGATTTTTTATCTTAAAAGCTATTCAATCTAGGTTTTAAGCTTTGAATCCTTTTTTCCTCAGACCAGAAGAGGTGCTGAGGCTATTCACTAGCCCACTAGCCTTCCTTTGGTTTTACCCCTTTCTTGCAAAGCTTCATGGCTGGTGTGCATGAGAAGGTCTTCAAATAAGAAGAATCTCTTTTTTTCTGTCTTTTCCCCTCTTTCTTGAAATTAATGGAGGATTTGATGAGTTGCATGTTTTCCTGTCAAAAACATGTAAAATTATGCAGAATTTTCATGCAAGTGAAAAGTTTGTGAGAATTTTGAGAAGAAGATTCCATTATTTGGGTCTTTTACGACTGGAGACTTGACTGATAGTCATTTTCTTGACCCTGAATGCCTCTCGATGTGTTCAGAGACTCGGAGGTAATATTTCATGTCATTATGATGCATGACCGGGATGCAGCAATATAATGCACACATTGCGCTTTTGCAGAGTTGAACGTGGCTCACACCTGGGCTGGTCAATTTCCATGACAAGCTTAGCCATGTAGTTACATGACATCTTGAAGCAGTTGTTTTCAAGAGATTGCAATTGTGCAGGCTATGCTGCAATTGGATTTGTGTATCCAGCTGTGCTATGACTCACTCCCAGGTAAAATGGGGCAGATCCATGCTTGTTTCATCATGCACGTGCCCATTCTCCCTTGAAGCTGGCTTGAATCTTGAGTCCCAAGTGATACTGATGCCCATGCAAAGATTGTGCAATGCTCCTACCATTGAACAAATGAGAAAAATGCCATCTTGAACTACAAAAACACTTGAGGGACAAGAACTTCAAGGGAGATTGTGGTCATTTTTTAGTGACACACACCTATTGAGGACCATGAGTTAGCTGTTTGGTCTGCAGAGGTTACAGTATGCTTTGTGGGGTCACAATAGGCCCTAGAGGCATGTTTTATAGGTACTGCCTACATGTAGTGTGTACAATGTACTCTGTGGTGTCACTGTATTTGCATGTGATCATTAGTATGGACTTATTTTAAGTCTAATTATGTTTTTAGGTGAACAAGATTAAGACTATGCATGTATTGCTAAGTGGGAAAAAACAACACTAGACAATATTTAAAATTGCTTTCTCATTTTGCCTACTTAGAGCTAAGTACTGAGTATTGCTTCTTAGTTCTGTGCCACTCATGCGAATTCACATGTCATGAGTAGACATTTTCTATTCAGCATATGCAATATGTGCATCATGCAATCTCAGCTACAATTAACAGAGTATACCTGCATCAACTGGGAACTAGTCCTCAGTGATCTGCCAGGGTAATATTTTTTCTGACTACATGTTCAAAACATTTGTCTGCCTGTGAACGAAACTCACTTCAACTGGCTGAGTGCATATCATTGCACAGCTGTGGCTATTGCTACTCCTGGTATCAAACAGCACAATGTTGCACCATGCGTAACTCACCACAAGTATCACGCATGTCTTTGGGCAACAAATCAATGACTGACGGATGATTGAACCACAGACAAGCATACCAATGATGCATGAATTAGGGATGGCTGGATGATGGACAGACAATCTGAATAAGGTTGCGTAAAGACTATCAATTGATAGTGACCTAAGCCATTTGTAGACAACTTCATTTTTGCAGAATGGCTGAAGCTCATTGCAAAATGATTTTCATGGTTCATTGTTTATATACTAAAAAGGAACAATGAAGCAAATATGTTTCCTTGAACAAAACAAAAATGTGTAGGATTTTATAAAATTTTAGTTCAGTTTGTTTTATACTAATGGCACAGTGAGATGCTGTGTAGGTTTCTACCTGTCTTGGTTTGAAACCTCAGAAGGTGTGTCAGCATCAGTTTTGGATCTGGATCTCATCCCCACCTTCAAGGTGTGAGATTGTCAAGTCTTGCTATTTTGTAAGGTCTTGTGATTATTGGGAGATGTCCAGCATCTCCTGAAAAATTAAAAGTTATCTTAAAAGACTACGTTAGAGTTCAACTGTAGAGTAGATATTTGGCCTTTGTCAATAATTAGCAAATGTAGCCCCATCCCCCATCAAGCAGCATTAGAAAATGTAACTGCATTGGTTGTTTCCCCATTTTTTTCCAAATTCACACCATGGATTGAGAATCACCCATTGAACAGTTTCAGCAAAGAATGAAAAACAACATGACAAAAGCCAATGCAGCCCATTTTTCAGAATAATTCATTACACAAAGAACTGCCAACCATCTATCCCTCAATTCATTTTTTCTACATCGTGTAACAACAAGGCATGATCATCATTGTTTCGCAATTCATAGCAATCAGGCCACAAAGCATCCATCACCACAGAACACCACTCTGACACAAATTTTCACTCTACTATCTAATTGGATTATAGCCATTACTCATCTGCAACTGTTCACTTTTATAAGTGAATTGAACTTCTTTCTATTCCTTTCCACACAGCACAAATGCATCATGATTAGAGGAATTTGATTGTCAAAATTAGTGCATGAGCATGAGCTCTTAGATATTTTAAATAATTCAAACCCACCCCCTGTGCAAACTGTTCAATCACCATCTCACCTTCCCCAGTCCCAATTTGACCAATTCTACAGCTTGCATTCAACCATTCTTTCATTTATGCGAACCATCCTGTCATTAATGCTTTCCAATAATGTTGCCAAATCATAATAATATTGCAAGAGGCAAAAATATTGGTGTACTCAGTTTTCATTTCATTAATGGCAATGGAAATTGACACCAATGAGTCTAAACAATACTCTTAACAAATTCCTCTTATAGATCATTTTTGATCATGCATTGAATTCAATCTGTTTTTTTTGCTGTTGCTTAAATTGTGTCAAAACAGCCCCAAAACTCCACTGATTGGTATTGAAATCAGAACATTTTTGTGCCTCACACTGTCACCACCACAGGTCAGCCAGTCAATCACAGCCAAATCATTAGTATCCAACTGTGGATGCTGCAACTGAATCTATCACTTTATTGATTTGTGATAAGGCATCAACTAAATTTCAGCTTTTTTTATTCAAGCAGACTTAGATGGCCACCATCAGTTGGCATAAAAGTGAATGGGCTTGCTTGAAATGAAAACAAAAATTTCCTACAAATGTTTCGTTCACAAGAACAGTTTGTGGTTCACTATATTTGTATTTGGTGGTAAAAAATGGTCACATTTTTGAAGTCATCAATTTCTTCAAACTTAAGTTGTTTTTGATGGCAACTGCTACCATCAATAATGTCAATATCAAATGACAAACAGCAATGTTATTATACCATGGCAAAAAAACCTCATGTATCACCATGGAAAAAACATGGTGATTATCAAAGTTCCATATAAAATCCCAAAATATCAATATTTCATTTCAGTATTGTCTTTATAGCATGATGCACAATATAAATGAATTCCACACGTAAACCAGTTATATATATTTGAATTCAACCTGAATCATTCCACAATTATTACCATATTTTGCATTATATTCCCTCCCCTTTGAAAGATCATTCTAAAGGGTATCTGGCCATATGACTTTGTCCATCACTTGATAACTTTCATAAGTCTCTTTCCAAACATCCTCATTCTTACATTCCCATTTTCTTGCCTACACCCTCACATGCTTTAGAAGACAAACAGACAAGGATTTAGTGAGTCAAATGAATTATGGAGTCCCTGTTGTACCTCTCCATGATGTTGTTGGCACTCTTGTGTCAACAATAAAAAATATTTTCCATAGGAAATGTGAAATATATAAATGCATAAAATTATAGCCAGTGAAAGTCCCATACTCACATATCCATCACTAATTATCTCCATTGCTGTAAGTTAACATGACAATCAATTTTACTTCACCAAATTTTGAATGGAGTAATTGTTCAAGATGTCTTGAATGAGGGTTCTGCCTTGTTTCATTGTTGACTTTGCACTACCTTCTCTCTGATGTATTCTACACCGGTTCTTATGACATCCCTGTTAATTACTAGCAAGAAATCAAACTAGGGAAGTATTACCATCATGTTCCCTTCAAATCCCTCGTCCATTATGTTCTTATGCAGTGACTTCTAGCAATGGAAAATACACCCAAGATGAAAATCACAAGTAAACCACATCTCAGCAGTATTAAAAGGTCCCCAATCAAATCATGCATGATAGACGATAGACTGAACATACAATGACCATACTTTGTTGCCTTATTTACAACTCAAGAATCTCATGTCTTGCTTACCTCATTTTAAAAGTGAACTTTTCATCTGAACTTGATAAATTATTGTGAGTTTGCATGAAAAATACAAGACTGTGTACTTTATTCTAGGTAAAAATTGCTCTGCTGCCTATCCTAATAAACAAGCATGTATGTTTTTGTTGACACAATTATCATGTTAAATGTGATCATGATGCATGCAATGCATGAAATGCAAAAACAATCACTTCACGATGAAATGTATTACAATGCAGCCACCTGCACTCATTGATAGAAGTAGTGCAATAGGGTATTGATGTAGGCCAAGGATACAATGGGCCTAAAACAGGCAATCAGGGCCAGGGAATTGAACCCTGGACCCACAAAAAGATCATGCTGCA
>JALLPD010000429.1:0-16180 GCA_036940065.1 Cyclotella cf. meneghiniana
GTGGATGGGGCGAACGCTGTCATATTGAATGGATCAAAGATAATGGACTGCGCACCCAGCGACAGGCATCGACCTTTAACGATCAAATTGGTGAGCGCATTTGTGAAGGAGTCATATTGAAAACGGCCGAGGATACTTTAGTTTCAGATCTCTCTGAACAGATGGATTTGTTATCCATCAGCACAACACATTTGACGAATCGATTTGATGACCTGACTAATCCCGAATCTTCGAATGTTGTGAACATACCTTCTAAGACTGTCGGAAAAAGTTTTCGTGGAAGGTATAGTGTCACTGTTTCTGTGGAGGATGTTATTGATGAAGATCAATTCGGTAATGCCTTCGTTAGTGATCACACTTTTTGCCACAGTGTTACTTGGAAATCTGACGACAAAGGAAAACAATGCATAGGAAGAAGGATTAGCTTTGAGTTGGAATATTTCCTTGTACAGAGAGCCCTTTCACTTCATACATCGACAGTAACTGTTACTGGGTACACGGAGGCTTACATTCAATTCTCAAATCTCCCTATCAGAACTGTTGTCAGATGCACAGACAATTACCGTGGACAATTGTGGTATGATTTTGTCATTGTACAAAGAAATGATGTAATTCTACCTGGTAAAGTGGTCGGTATAATTGAGGTTGACGGAAAGATCAAGTTTGTTATTCAATCGGCAATTGCATCAAATGGCTTCAACGGACTTGAATCGTTTCACAAAAACTTTTTCCAGCATTTTGTCCTTGGAGATAAGGATCACATTCGTCTACACGATCTTGAGGATATTGTAATGCCATTAATTGTTTACCCAAATTACGGAAGAGACCAAAAGACAGAATTCATTTCTATTTTACCAAAAAGATTGTGGGGCAAATTCTTTACAGAGTTCATAAATAATTCTTGGCTATAAATGGGGTTAACTTATATCCTTTGCGGTCAAAGCATATTTGTAGACAACATTGTTATGTAAACATATATCCTATTTCTTCTTTTGATCATCCCTCTCCCCATGCCACAATGTTGAGTCTAGGATGTTCACCTACGAAAACTTCTTCACCGTGCTCGCACATTTCATAAAAAACGGGAACTGATGTCCCATGTAACAAGACGCCTCCTAGAAAAATGTTCGTCCAGTGGTCAAACATTCGATGAGCTACACCCAATGTAGGCATGGGGAAGTAGCAATGTACTTGTATATATTTATGATCTTCCACTGTTGCTGTTGTTGGAACGAATTGGTAACAGCATGTCGTGGGCTGTGGAGCATCGAACTCGTTCACGAGATCATACATAGCTCTGGCTTGTTCTGATATTGCCGATTTTGCTAAAGAATCACACTCAAACACTGACTGTAGCTCTTGCAATATGGAACTTTTTGCGCGAGGCCTATGATCATTGCGATCGGTGTGCATTTCATTGCAAAAGTTCACCGTGAAGATGCCTGTCTTACAAACCCAGTGGTGTGGGGACTTCGGGAGTTCATCTGTGCAAAACAGATGTTTATACATCATCCGTGTCCTCGGTGCCGTGATCTGGACAAGATCATGAAACGTCCTCCAAGCATAAGGAAGATATCGTACATCCATTCCTTCGCGATAGTACGTGTTGTATTGCTGAGTAGAGGGACCAGCATTTGGGAAGGTACTCGCTCTGGTATTGTCATTTCTCAATGACGCTGGATAGCTGTTATGACCATCACAGTTTTTCCGGAGGGGAAAACTACCTCTGTCACCAAGTGCTTTCTTAAACATTTTGACATCAAACTGAGTTAACTGACGAGTTTGAAAGGCTTTCGATGAAATGCTTGATGACACTGGGGGGTGAAGAGGAAACAGTCCTGCCTCTGCGACTGTCCATCGCAGTTTGTAGCCACCTCGGAGACTATGGTATTGCCAATTTATATCTTCCCTTGTGATATCAGGAGCTGAGGTCCCAGCAAAGATTAGTGCATTGGGAGATGATTCGGAGCCTTTTTCACATAGATCGTTAAGGCATATTAATTTAAATGAACATGAACTCATTCTCTCCACCTAGGAATGAAAAAGGCATTTGAATGAAACAAATGAGGTACATTGACTTCATAAGACATAGTATGTGAAGTTGATATCAATTTACTCACAGTTGAATCGAAGTATTGTACTGGATCCATCTCGCCATTCTTGCTACTGATCCCCATTTTATGCTCTTTCTTGAATCGCAAGTACTGCTCTCGAGGAACTACGAAAAATCTACGACAGGTCTTTCTGTTTAGGCTGTCACGAAGTTTCGGAATGACAAACATGCCGTGGAACAGAGGATCCTTCCATCTAAGGTACGACATTGATACTGGTTCATCTTGTTTGCCAGTGATAATGGCATAAGAGCAGAGATTAGACTTGTTGGGAACGTAGTACGCAGCTTGACTGAAACGCGCAGCGAATGGATTGAGCGCCTTCTTTCTTGCTGCCTTGAATTTCTTTTTTACAAATTGACTTCCGACATTGCCATATGTCATGAAATACTCTTTAAAGTCGAGTCTAGCTGTAATGGTGGGTGGATGCACTTTTTGAAAATTAGTGTTTGGGAAGAGAGATGTCGAGAGAAATTTATCGGGACCTGCAAACCAGGGAAACAAGATATTATTAGAGGAGACTATAAAACAAGGACAAATTAATGATTGCATTCTTTACCAGAGGCTGAGTGTTGAATACACTGATCAGCTTCATTCACGACATCCTCTTTATCACTGGTTAATGGAGGACCCATGACTTTGTTGACAAAAAACATGGAGAAGTGACAGTCATCTTGTCCCAAGATGAATTTATGAACTGTGGCGTTGGAAGATCTCTTGTTATGGAACAGGTCATATTCACATTCACGTACTTGGAGAACACCATCAACAATATGATCAGGAGACATCATTATGTTGTAATGAATTCCTTCGATAATTCCTAGCTTGAAGGAAGCCATGGTACTTGTGGAGAAGCACACGAAACAATTCAAACAGTTATCCTTGAATGAGTGGCTAGGGAAAGTTGTGCACTCAATGTAGACAGGGTTCGAATACGAGGTGTATCGAAGTCTGTTACTAAGCTTGTAAGGAATAACTATTGATGAGCCCATGTCATACTCAAATAACTTTCGACTACCCTTGCATGTGGACGCAACATGAAAAAGAGACTTGAATTTTGGATGCTGGGAGATGTCGCAGAAATGTTTCAGAGAAAAAGAATCAGGGGGCAAAGGAATAGCACGGCCACTCCCTTCTGCATCCACATCTTCTGATTCATCACAAACATTGAACGCATCTTCAGCTGAATGGAATTGAGAGGGCAAAGGAGTAGCACGTCCACACCTATCTGCTTCCTCATGGTTCAATTCATCGACACAACCGAGGGAAAATGATGGCAAGTGAGTAGCTCGGCCACTCACATCTGCTTCACCGACCCCGTTGCATGATTCCATTATTCTTCTCCTTTTTTCAGTGAGAACACTTGGTTGGGCAGTCAAACAGTAGATATATCTTGGTTTCTTGGAGAGTTCCTCTTCTTTGGGTGCCTTAGAGGATACTTCAACATTCTTCTCAGAATTGATCTCAGAATTCATCTCTCCAAAAGAACAGAGTATAAGTTTGGCATGACATCGTTGGCAACTGGAATATTTTCCCCCAGGTTGAAGTAACGGCAAACATTTCTTCTTGTCAGCAATGCATTTCAAGCATGAACTGCGTGGGCGGCCAACAGTACCCAAAAGAGATTTTTCCATGGGAGGATTGGGATGGGACATTGCTAGTACAGCCGTATAACAACAATAATGGTTGATTGGCGGGTGATTCGAGAACCAAAACAATTCGAATTGTGAATTGATCTGACGCCAATATTTTTTGATACTTCTTCGCAAAATTTTGATTTATTGATCAAGTGGGAAGTATCCTAATCAATTGGATCCACTCGGAGACCGAGTGCGATTACGTGGAGCAGTTGAATCAACAATTGCGCAGTTTTGAATTGTGGGAGAAGGACTGGTGGACTGGTAGGTTTGAGAGATGGACTTAACGGTGAAAAAGATTGCGGTACGAGCGAGTACAATTATGTGAAGCAGATAGGTCCACTTGGCGACGACGATACGAGCGATTGCACACCTTCGAATCGATGGAGAAGTACTGGTAGGTTGCGATCGGAAAATTGGTGGGGATCGATTGATTGATGGCAAAAATGCAATGGCACAGCTTTGAATTGATGGAGGAGGGAATGCGAATAGGTGATGCAGTTCGATCCACTCGTCGACGATGATGCGAGCGATTGCACTTCGATCCACTCGTCGACGATGATGTGAGCGATTGCACTTCGATCCACTCGTCGACGATGATGCGAGCAATTGCACTTCGATCCACTCGTCAACGATGATGCGAGCGATTGCACTTCTTTGAATCGATGGAGATGGACTGGTAGGTTGCGATCGGAAAAATGGTGGCGATCGATTGATTGATGGCAGAAGTTATGGTAGGTATGTTTGCGATCGGTTTATTCGTTGCGATGGATTGTATTGAATGCGATGTATTGAATCAAAAGATTGCAGTAAGTTGTATTGTTTGTGAGGTTTGGGAGACACCGTGAGATGTGGTGGTCCAAAGGTACAAGATGGTGGTGGTGTTAGTAAACATGTATGGTACCACAGAGTGTGGTGTTGGGAGACACGTGAGATGTGTGGGTATAGAGGTACCAGAGAGTGTGGTGTTGCGTGAGATGTGTTGGTATTGTATAGAGGTACCACAGAGTGCAAGCCAGGGATCAAAAAGAATCTGTGCCTGGATGCAAGTGGGGAGAATGATTGGACAGGATTTACTGTGAAATGTAAGTTACACATGGAACGTTTCATGAAGTACAGACAGATAAATATAGTAAAGTTGATAAAGACATAAGTACAAATACTAGATTTCAGATGAAATGATAACATAGGGCTCTATGACTAGGAGGATTTACAACGGCTTGAAAGAAAAAAAAAGATTACTTAAACTTAATATGAAGCCTTACTTGAAGTCTTTAACACAACATAGAGATAATAAGTATACATAAAATATTTGTAACTAATATGATATCGCAGAATGGAGCACTTACGAGAATTGTGAGCTTGATTAAATTTATTATCTATCGAACTAACAACCTATGACTTACGGGCTCTCAGACAAAGTCACTACAGTATCAGTTTTGAGGAACCCACTGCTGATGTTACTGTCATTGCCATCACCACTGCTGCTCATGATATTCCTGACACTAACATTATTTTGATGACGTATGGCTATTGCCCCAGTTTATGAGGGAGATAGTAAAGTGCAGTTAACTCACCTTGTAGAGTAAGTGTTGAAGGACCCATTGTCACTGTTACCACCATTATTGCCATCACCACTGCAGCAAATGACATGATGGACATATCACCCCAAAATTCTCTGTTACAGTCACTGCTCATAAACTACAAAAATAATGTAGCCCACATGACTTCCATACAAACTGATTGTGTAGTTATTTTTGTCATTCCAACTTAGTACAATAAGGAATCTTTCCTTTGCCACTGCAATTGTGATTGACACCAAACCTTTCAATTGAACTACCAAGCTGCCCCAAAATATGAGAAGTGATATTGACTTTGTGTGATTTGTAGGTGTCAGAAAAAAGTCCGTAGAAATTCTGACCATGGCACCATCAAATAGGAAATAAAGTGCAGCCAACTAAAATGGAAAAATCAAAGTTGAGGGACACACTGATGCTGGTGCTGCTATTGCCCCCACTATGGCTGCTCATGACACTCATGGCACTGACACTATCTTGCTGAATTCTGGCCATTGCTCAAAGATACTTGGAAGTAAAGTGCAGTCAACTCAAATGGTAGAGTCAGTGTTGATGGGCTGACTCTCACCATTTTTGTCATTGCCATCAGGACTGCTGATCATGCTGAGTCTGGTCACTGCCCAACTTAACATGAAATAATATGCAGTTCACTCATATGGTGAAATCAGATTCAAGGGACCCACTGCTAATGTTTCTGCCCATACCATCACCACTGCCACTCATGACATTCCTGACACTGACACAATCTTGCTGAATTCTGGCTGCTGCCCCAAATCACAATGAAATAAAGTACAGTCACAATGAATGGTAAGTAAATGTTGAGGGAAGCACTGCCAGTGTAATGTCATTTTTGTCACCACTGCTGCTCCTGACACTGACATTGTCTCACTGAATTCTAGCCACTACCGCAATTTATGAGTAAATAAAGTGCAGTCAACTCAATTGGCAAAGTTAGTTTTGAAGGATCCACCGCAGCAGTTACAACAATTGTCATGATCCCTGCCACTCATAACAATCCCGTATTGACATTATCTTACTGAAGTCTGGCCACTGTCCCATTTTACGATGAATTAAAGAGCAGTGAACTCATAAGGTAGAGTAAGTATTGAGGGATACACTGTCACTCCTACCACTATTACCATCACCACTGCAGCTCAATGTGACTGTCACTGCAACAATTATTGCTCATAAATCACAAAAATAATTTATCCCATCTCTCAAAGAACTTCCACAACACTGATGATGAGAGTGTGGCACCTATTGTCTTTCCTACTGAGTGAAAGAAGAAATCATTCATTGGCTATTGAGATTTTGGTTGACACTACCTGCCAATTGTTCTACCACTTTGGGTTTACAACATTCACCAAAACTGATAATGATGATACCATCACTACTACCCAGATTGATGAGGAAAATTTGAATGTAGAGTAAAATATTGATGAAGGAATGCACTCTGAAGGAATGCACTCAAAGAATGAAGTATGAAGAAATTTTGGGACCACTACAAATTAAATGAAGTTACATTTCAAGGAACTGCAATCTCCACTTTTGTTGTTGTTAAACCTGTCCCTAAAGCTAGCACTAAGCATCCAAACTACCTGTCCTATCACTACAGATTCTGTGAGGCAGGTATGAGAAGCAGATCAAATTTTTGATTCCTGTATGATACTTTGTATCCTCCAGTTCTGGCATTATTGTCAAAAAGGCATTATCTATATGATGGTTGCTTTTTTAGTAACATTTAGCCATGTAGACTTTTTCTTGGGACTTGGCAAAATCATTGAGTTTTGTACAATTATTAATGAAAAATTCTGAGGTCATATTATATGGGTTATTTGCTCTTGCAAAAATCTAGGTCCAAATCCAAGCACTAAGGTGTACCCTCTACTTTACCCCAATCTGAAACTTACACAAATATGGCTTAGGTTTACAAACCTATGTCAACATTGGCATAGGTTTATGCAAGGCTCGAATTTCACAATGTTCTGCTTTCTTTAAAGCCCAGCAGACATCATTGTTGAATTCTACAGCCCTTGAAACCCCCCAAAACATCTTGAGATCATATCTTGGTCACCAAAACTTCAGATGAAACATTTCTTTTAAGGTTTTGCAGATTTGCTACTCTGACCTGGTGAAACAGTGAATAGCACAATGTCAATCTTTATGTCCAAAATATATTTCTTTATGTCAATTGTAAAAGATATTATAAAAATTCAATGACAGCCTCAGATTGTTTTTGCTGGAGTGTTGAGGTGATCTTGGACTATTTTGCTCCTCAACTCTAGGAGCTCGCTTACCAAGATAACAATATGATGTTCCATTTAATAATAGTGTTGCTACATTGGAATGTTAAAATCATTCAATTGAATACGTCAACATGCCGTCTCCCACAGATGTGCCCATCAACAATTGCACCATTGATGATGGCAAAGATGCTGAAGATGAAGACATCCAACCCACACTTGTCAACACTTTCACTCCAATATTGCCACCCATGAATGATACTCTAGATACTGATCATATGAATGGTACTCTTTTACCTTGTTCAGGTGCTTCTTCAGCAGTCCCCAATACACTTGCTGCTGCTACAGCAGCACTGGAAGTCTCTGAGACTTGCCATGAAAAAAGTTTAAAGTTGTGGCATATGTGCCAACACAACTTTCTTCATAATGCCAGAGAATCATTCTAAATATGAGTTTTTTCATAATCAATCAGGGTTGACAGTGAGATTCTGAGCATTCCACAGAGGGGTTCCACAAATGATGGCATGCTTTGATGGACAACTACATTAAACCTCCCTGTTGGAGTTGATCATAATCATCTTTTTACTCCAGTGTTCAAGGGTCAGAAAGTTTGCATGGTGAAGCTGCAAGATGCAAGAACTGCCTTTGATGCAGAGTACTCCAATGGGAAAGGAACCAAATAGAAGAGTAAGAGAACCTTAGAATGAGGTGTCAAGAACTCCCAACATCCACCTTAGGTCACTGACAATTCTACTTACTTCTGTCCAGGCTACAAATGTGAGCACTACTGAGCTTCAAATGTCACCAGGTACAAGAATTGATAATGTGATTGAGCCAGCAGTTGACAAGACTCCACAATACACAGAGCATTCTTCCTCAGATGACAGTAGTGAGTTTGCTATCTGGGACACATATTATTCAATCTTAACTAATAACAATGATGAGGATGCTGAATATTATGATCCAGAATTCATGGAGATGCATGGCTATTCAACTTTGCTGAAGAATGTTGCTTTCCAAAATGAGCTCTTGAAGGTGAGTTACACCCACCATCAAATATGTACAATGGGTCAGGACCTTGTCTTTGTCATGAAATCAGAAAGAAGTTTGCACGCAGTGGTGTGATGGGCATTCAATCACATTTTTTAATGCTTGGCTGCCAATTCAAACCGATACACTTGATTGAATATGATTCTAGATAGAAAGTTTGCTGGAAGAACATGGATAAAAAATCACTGAAAGAAATGGTTTGGTTTCATGATGTGATTTTGAATATGAGTATTGACAACATAAGTCTTGGTGGCTATGAATCTTATTTTGAAACAAACATGCAAGTAAATCTTGGTCTGGACTATATAGTTACATTAAAAGACGGTCCACCTTGGGCTGCCTTAGTATTCTCTGTTAATCGATTCAAACAAATTCGAGCAGTATACCGTCCCAAAGTTGGAGCTTCCTCTGTTAGACACAAATGCCATCAATTGAGGTTTGCCATCAATTCTTTGAATGCTGCTTCACAGGCTACTGTAATTTCTGGACTAAATCTCAGTTTCAACAAAGGTGGTGTGGCCTCAATATATCAAAAGAATCCTGTCAGGCAGTACAACAAAGACAAACCAAAAACGTTTTGTGTTGACTGTTTTGTGCTGGCTCATTATGCACCAAATAATTACTTCATTGTTCATGTTGATGTGTACCAAGGCAAGAGTCCTTGGTATTCCTGAAGAGATCAAGAGTTTACCAACTACGCAGAAGGCTATTGCAAATACAATGATGTAGTCAGGTATAGAAAACGATTCAGATGGAATGAGATGGCTCTTTATGGACAACAGGTACACTACTGCTCCATTGTTTTTCCTCCTCAAAGAGCAGTTTATATTTTGTGTGCAGGAACAACTCGCAAGAATAGAATTGGGTGACCAAAGGATCAAATGAATATGCCCAAATCAGCACCAAGAGGAAGTTACACAGTTCTCTATTGCAAAATATACAAAGTTCTTGTCCTCCAGTGGAAGGACAACAAGGTCATATCATGTACATTGACACTCAGAATTTCAGGATATGTACCAGTGAAGAGGCAAGTTGGGCCAAATGTTGTAGAGTTCCAAGTTGAGAAAGCTTTACGGGCTTATCAAGAATTTATGGATGCCATAGATAGAGGTGATTAGATTAGAGAAGTGGGTAGTAGATTCGCATCCAAGGCACCTTACAAAATTGGTAAAAGAAAGCATTTTTGCTGTGATTGATTTCATGTTACTGAAAATATTGTTTGCATGGAATATGCCTGCAAATGATGCAACACTAAAATGTTGTGGTTACTAAATCTGCCTTCGTTGCAGTGCTTACAGAGGAAATGATCATGTTTGTCAATAAAGAACACATGACTGGTATTGATCAATTGGAAAATCCATTGTGGACTGAAGGTCACGTCCCATTGGGAATCAACAAGGGTAGTAGATCTTATTGTGCTGTTTGCAAATTATAAGAAAAGTGGATGAAGGAGGATGGAAAGAAACATATTTACGGCAAGAACTCAAGGTGCCAGCAGTGTCTGGCACTGTGGTCAAAAGCTCGTTGTCTAATACCTGCTAACATCATTGCAGTGGAACACGAACACAAGATGGAGGGTTTGGAAGGATTATCATGTTTTGAACCTATTTGTGATGGTCTTTGGTGGACATTGATGAAGGCTGGTAAGACAACCACATGACAACACAAAAACATGAGAGCAGTTGCATATTATGTGAGGCAATCTCATCCAGTATATTGCAGCTCGTTACAATTGTAAGTAGGAGACCAGATAAAAGACCTGGATGCAAGAATGAAGGAGATTACAATGATAATGGTTTTCTTGATGAGAATGCCTGTGATGGTGGTGTCACAATTCATTTGGTTCCGGAGACAGCAATGAGGTACTTGAAGACAAAGAATAAACGTGTAACTTTGGTTAACAGCCTGAGCATGCAATAGAGCTACTAGTTGTATTTCATTTACATGAATAAACATTCACCCTCTGAATATCAAACCTTGTCAATTTATTTTACCATACACCAAGTTGCGTCCAAACCTATGCCTCAATGCACTCAGGACCAAAACTGAAATGGCAATCTTGGCATAGGTTTAGTGTTAAAAATGCATTGTTTGGATTGGGGTTAAAACTTCTCTTCATTTTTAGGCAAACCCAATTTTTTCTTCCGGCTAGGTACTTGAAAATATAACTTGTTCCAGCCATAGTACCAGTCTAAAACTTTTATGAAATGCAATTACTATTCTGAACCACAAATTTGATTTTGTACTTATTTCTTAATAATGTTGGCCACTTTATGTGATTTGTCATCAACACTAGATGCCAGTGGAGCCATTGCGCGCATGTAAAAAAATCACAAAAATTAGTGTAGGAACCAGTACTACTGTAGCCATGCTACTAATAATCCCACACACACACTTCATGAACAATGGTAAAACAAGAGGGGAGAGGGAGTTGAGATGGCAGTTCGTTGACAGCGATCACGAGTGTGGTGTGCTTTTATGGCGGGTGTATTGGTCGAGCGAGAGAGTCAGGGGTGGTGGTATTGTATGACAGTTGTGTCAGGGATCGATCGTTTTTTTGCTGACATTTTTTCTACATAAACTACGTACCAAGATCTATGGCATACTATTTTGAACCACAAATTAAAAATTTGATGATTGTACTGTCATTGTGTTGGGATCTTCTAATGGGTTAATGTACTTCGCGACTTGGACTTAAGTTCTTGAGAGCGTGTAAAAGGATTGTGCTGTGGGTTGCTGGGTCCTTATTTAATTGTCACAATAATGTGCCGAAGTTGGGCAATTTCGCTGACATTTTTGGGACCCAATAGTTTTGGACTGGTACCTTCACAATGAGGCAACAACAGGGCAAAAATGCCTTACTTATTGGGTTATGATGACAAATTAATTGAAATAGCACCCATTGTACTGGACAGAAGCCCTAGAATGGCATAAGAGGAAGAGGATCACATGACACGGAGAGTACCCGAAGGCATAACAGTTTAAGAATTTCCGTATTGAGAATCACCCAGGAAACAACAGGATCTCATCGGATCTCGTATTGCACCATAAACAAACAAGTGAACACAACACAACTTGCTGAGGAATCGGACGGAGTAGCGTAGTGGAGAAAAGAAGGATAGTGTTGGCTGTGTTTTCGAAACCTAGGATTCTATGGTGCCTTCTCTCTCAATTTCAAAAATTCTGACTCACTTCTTTTCCGACTTCGCATAATTTGAGCGTTTCTGTTCCTTATAAATGTCAGTCTTTGTTCCTACATATAATAATGTCAATGACACGACTTTTAAATTAAATTTCGTCCGTTGCTCTGTTTCGCACATTGGAATTCAGTACCTTAGGCCTATCCAATTTAAAATCTTGTAATATTGTATGTAGAACGACTTAATTCAAATCAAACTATGCGAACCAATTCGAAATATAACCGCCTCTCCGCCAAAAGATTGGTATTCAAATCCTATTGTCTGCGTACACATCCGATGACATCACTATGAACACCGTCCACACAAGAGCCCCGCGCTGGCACAGCGGGTCTTCTTATCTCTCCCTCTTTCTCTCCCGCAACTGCAAGTCAGGTTGTGTTAGTGGCTTACTAACTCCCTCCCTCCCGTGATCGGCATCCAGGTAGCATGCAATTAAGCATGCAACTGGCGGCATTCAGTTGTGTGCCAAGGCTGTTATTGCCTTCGAGCGCTCATAATTCAGGAGAGCGATCAAGCTGAAGCGAATCCCAATCGCTCCATATCATAACACAAAACTTATCCACAGAGAACACCTTGCATCGTCCAAAATGGTTAGCAAGAGAGCACTCAAGATCGGAGCAGCAGGCGTGGCCGTCTCAGCATTAGCTATCGGTCTTGGAGTAGGCCTCTCCCGCAAAAGCAACGCGGCCAACAAGGAAGTATCCGCCTCCCAAGCCACTGGATACGAACAGTGCCGTCGTCTCCTCGACGGACGTTACGCTTCGCCCACCAACGATGTCTTCGAACGAAGGTCGTTGAGAGATCTTCAGTGGGGAAACGATGGATATGCGGCCTACACCGGTGGTAACCCTTCGACGGGCGGGACGCCCATGGGACCTCCCTCCGCGAAGGGAAGTAATCCGGTTGCTAGTGTCACGAAGGCATCTCCAACTTCCAAGGCTTCCTCTCCCGGTTCCCCGTATAAGGGAACGAAAAGCTCCTCCTTTGGTCCCGATGGCAAGGGCTCCAAGAAGGCCTCCTCCACCAATTTGAAGGGAAGTAGTCCTGCAATCTGCAGCAAGGGCTCCAACCCCCCTCCTGCCGCTGTCGACGTCTGTGCTCCTGTTACCTATGTTCCTTGCCCGTGCCCCCCTCCTGCTACAAATCCCAAGGGATCTTCACCCTCTGGACCCAGTGGCCCCACTGGAACTCCCAAGGGCGGAAACCCTGTGGCCGGTCCCCCAGCCAACGTGAAGCCTCAATGGCGCAGTGATGGATGGATGACGGATGGTTATACCGGCCCTCCTCCTGCCACTGGTGGAACGACTGGGTCGAACGGGAGCCCTAAATCCGCATCCAAAGGAATGGCTCCCTCATCAGCGAAGGGACCCATGTCGCCTTTGACTCCATCGGATTCTAAGGCCAAGGGATCCAAGGGCTCATCCCCAGCCAATGGGAGTTGCATGTGTTCCGTCAATGTCAGTCCCTTGGGAGGCAAGGGATCGAACGTTTCTGGATCTAAAGGACCGGATGGACCCAAGGGAAGCAAGGGACCGACAGGAAGCAAGGGACCCAAGGGATCGAATATTTCTGGATCCAAAGGACCCAAGGGAAGCAAGGGACCTAAGGGAAGTAAGGGATCAATTCCTCCACCGACTATCTGCGAGCCCACTCCTAGTCCTTCTGTTTCTCCCATATATAATCTTGTTCCTCCCACACCCACCACCCCTTCACCTACTCCATGTGAAGCCCAGAGGTTCTTCTTTGTCAATGGTGTCTGCACCAACGACATGTTCATTCTCGGTGCTACTTCCTATGGATCTGCAATGGAATGTTGCAACGTGAACTATGGAAGTGGATCTATGATCAGTGGCAGCTGCAACTATGTTGACATTTGTAACACTCCCATGCCTTCTATCGTACCACTTGTCCCTCCAACCCCAGTACCATTTTCCCCTTCCAGTCCTGCTCCTACTACATGCGAGTCACGTGGCTTCTTCTACAATGGAGTTTCATGCTCTAACGAGGCAATAATTGCTGATGCCATACTCTATAACTCAGTTGTCGTATGCTGCAACATGTACTTTGGAAGTGGTTCCATGATGAATGGAAGTTGCGTTTACACTGATATTTGCACGAGTCCGCCGCCAACTCTCTTGCCTATCACAGTTATCACGAACCCTCCAACTACAGGAAGCACACCAACTGTTTCCACTGAAGTTACTGGACCTCCGACAATGCCTGATCGTACGAGTTAATGGAAATCTCAACATAAGAATGCTGGATGTAAGCAAGATATTCTATAACTGGCCAAGACCTCACAAGATTAGGAAATGTGTGTTCCGGAGATGACGGATGAAGTGTGTTTGAGTGTTTGTGAAGCAAGTAATGCCTTCTGTTGATTCCAAGTCTTCCTTCTGTTTTGATAGTAGCTGTTATGGATATAATAATACATAAAAAGTTTGTGGAACGCACCACGGCTATGAGTGCTGATCTTCACTTATGTTATCTGACTTCGGAGAATACTCATGGAGACCAAAAACAATGGATTACAAGTGAAGTTAGAACTGACAGACCTGTTGACTGGAAACTTTGCGAACAACAGGAGCGAAAACTCAATTATTGAGCTTCTCGTGCGAAACTCCCACCACTTTAAATGCTGTGGCTAAAGCGTTATTTGTGCCAATCATAGTTCATCGCGGGGCAGAGGTAACCATGAACCTCCACAGAAGCAAATAAATTAAAAACGCTGAATTGCTTACTTTATTGTGTCTATGTGAATCAAAGCCATCAATCCACACTATTCTACCGGTGATTTGAATCGAAAGAACAAAACTATTTGTGAACCCCTCCGAAATCAATCTCAGATAACACACCAAGTTCGCTCTTATTTCTTCTTTGTCTTTCCCAAACCCGCAGATAATAAGTCGTCTAAATCGGCATCTTTCTTCTTGTCTACCTTTTTTCTAACAATAGGTTCGTTCGCGGCTCGTTTAGCTGCTTCCTCCTCCTCCCTTTTCTTCATTTCGGCCTTTTTTGCAACCTTTGCAGCTAAGGCAGCCGACTAGAGCACACAAGGTGATTTTAGTGAGCCAATGAAAGCAACGAGGGCGCAAACGTCTGAAGATTTGAGAAAAAATAATGCTTACATCTGCTGCATTGCGTTGTTCCGGTCTTCCTTCCTTCGCAGATGAGCGGACGAAGGTAATGTTACACGAGGTTAGTTGCAAGTAAAAATATTATTGATATTGCAAGTTTCGTCAGGAGTCGATGACTTCTTTTTTGAGAGGATGATCACAACACGAACGATCTGTAAGAAACAGGCACAGAGAGTCACGAGAAATTTTTATGTTCGCTTTGCTCCGATTCGTCCCCAAAAGCAGGTCAAAAATCTAAAATCTTAGTTGAATGAAGGGATTTCAATAACGACGATCTTTTCGCACGCAAATGCAAGGCATTCTACCGCTGCACACCTAACGCTCTAATTGAGGACATACCTTGGCTTGATTTTTTGCATCCGCCTGTAGACGAGCCTGTTTCTTGGCCCGATCTCTTTCACGTTGATCTCCTCGTGCCATTTACTTTGTAGAATTGATTGAAGCGGTGCGGAGAGAGAGACAGAAGGGATGAATGTGAGCCTTTCCTGGATCGTATATTACGTTTCTGTTTCTTAGGCCTGGAACTAGCGATGAGGAATGACGAATGGCGACGAGCTTTTAGGACCTCTTAGGACCACTTCACGCGGAGGAGAACGACGCAAGAGTGGGCGGTGGGTGGGGTAGGCAGACAAAATCGGGAAGTGGGCTGAGGCTGTAATTTGGAGGAATAAAAAAAGAATAAGCGGGGATAGCGGTTTTTATCGCTAGAAATTACTATTGCTCTTTTGAGCCCAAACATCCTGATGTTTGTATGAATATCAATAGACCGACCAAAAACAAAAAATTACTCATTTTCAATTGAGGATGAGGGAAACCATGGAAGAAGTTCAATTTAAAAATACAGCAGCTTTTTTAAAACTTGGTATCGCTTGTCAAGGGCCACATTATTGATACAATAATGGCATATTATGTGACAGAGAAGTGATCTTTTGTTTATGGCGAGTTTTGTGGACGCTATCGTGCGAAGTGGCAAATTTTCTGCTCGCACAATTCGATTTGAAAAAGGCCTTCGTTTGTATAGATTATAAAATAAGAGCTATCTGATTGCTTGCACTATCGCCTTGATTTTTTACTCCGACGTTGTTGTGTGCATAGTGATACCTATGATGGTCAGAATCATTCATTGCACGACGATGTCACAGCCTATGGCATGTGTTGGGTATTACCATACATTCTTCTGAGATACTCATAGCCATTATTCTTGCATTGCACAAATAGCCAATTT
>JALLPD010000430.1:0-16192 GCA_036940065.1 Cyclotella cf. meneghiniana
TTTTTCCCACATCCAGTTTTTGTTCTCTAAAAGTGTGGTATCATGTCTCACTTTTTGCCTAGTTGATTGTTGGGTGAGCTGTTAAGTTGTACTTCATTTTCCCGTAACACTCAAAGTAAACATAAAAACAGACCTGATCTATTTAATTGAAAAAATGTGTGAGCTCTGAGTGAAATTATGCTATTCTTTGTGTTTGACTTGTTAAACCACACTGATGGAGCTTTGCGCAGGTCGGTTCATTGGTGTATGTAACATCATATTATTTTGTTAAAGGGTTAACCATAAAATCAAAACAACCAAATACCTCACTAATACAAAAGATTAATTAAGAAAAACTAGGAGTAAGGGTGGGGATGACCTGCATTAAGCTCCGGCCCTTGATGTCCACAATTGGGGCCACCACTATTTTCCCTCAAAAGTTTTCCATCATACCACCACCATGAACAACCAACCTCCTCCCCCCAAATACACGGCAACAAATGGCCACCCAGCCTGGCTTTGTTCAGACCACTTTTGGGCCAGCCTTCTACAATCCCATAGATAGCTCCCTGCACCTCGCCAGTGTTCCCGGTGCCATTATTTATTCACAAACAGCCCAGCAACAACAACAACCTCCCCCAGCAGCCTCGGCGTCCACACATCCTCCCTTCTTCAGTGGCCTGCCCGTGCCTTCTGCTACTGCCGCCACTGCCACTAATGCTGATACGACGTTTGCACCCCACAGTGCTGATGTCGAACAGTCCACTTACATGCCATCGACTGATATGGTCGAGGCGCTAGAAGCACTTTCACAACATAAATGGAAGATGTCAACGAATCTCCACCATCAACAAATTCTTGCCATCAGCACACTCCACAAAGATCCAGCTTGCAATGGATTCATCGTGAACACCAACATTACAGGCGGTGGCAAGTCGCATTCTATGCGACTGAGTATTGCCTACGAAGGAGCCATTGGTATTGTATGCATTCCTCTTCTTGCCCTCACTGCTTTCATTCAGTCTAAAATGGAAGACTTTGATCCGGCATATGGACCTGTATTGGTGGTCCACTTGGAGGAGCATTGCTCAGGCAACACAGCCCGCAAATCTGTCATTCAACTCCTTCAACGGGTTATGAAGGACACAACTTGGACAATCATTGTCCTCACTTCACCCCAATATATCACTGACAACAATGATCAAAAGCACTGCTTCCTCGATTGTCGCGATAGAGGTACTCTACGAACCTTTCAAATTGACGAGATACATTTATTCTGTCTCCAGGGTGTTGGATTCCATGATTGCATATTGAAGCTTGGCAAGTTTCTCAAGAAACTATTCAACAGCCCCCTCCATCCATATGTTCTTGCTTGCACCGCCACATGGTCCGTCGAATGCAAACAATTCTTCCATCAGATTACTGGCATTGAGATTCACCCTCAAAATATTGTATGGGCGCCAATCCAATCCTTCCATCAACACAACATTCATCTGAAATTGCAATTCTGTCAAGAGTCAGTTCAATATGTATCAGGATTGGTTGTTGATCACCTTCAATCTGAAATCAAAAGGAAGGCAACAGACGACTCCATGAAGATTGGGTCTTTTGTGATCCTGTGTACCTCAAAGCATGATTGCCACAAGATCTAAATGAAACGACGCCAAGAGATAGGAATGGTGAAGGGAGAGCCATCATATTTGGTCATGTTATTGAACAAGATGGCAAAGCCATCGTTCTCGTCGAATCGTCTCTTGAGTAGAGCCAGCAATGTGTTGCCAGCTGAGATGTCAATGTGCTGAGTATCACTTGAGATCTGTACATAAAAGACATAAAAATCCTTTGCATGCATGCAAATGGTCAACAAGCCAGGAGTTTGAACAACATGCTGAAAAGTATCAGACCACCACCCTGACGTGTTGCATACGCAAGCTTGGAAACATAAAGTTTCAGGGAATTTCCGTTTGTTTGAATTATTTCTTCAAACATCAGAGGAGACATTAAGGGTGCTTGTCCATTTGGCGGATACTTGTCAGGATAATCAAGCAAAGCATAAGAAGATCGCTTTCTGCGATATCCGAGTTGGTCTGACGACTCTCCATGAATCGTTTATGAACCTGCATGGAGAATTTGTTTTCAAAGCTCTTGAAAATCTTGTCAGTGGCAGGGATGGGAGGCTGTCCAGACATTGCGTCAGCCCGAGCCAACATCATGACACTGATGTGAATGATGGCCTTTCGGTTGGCAGCCATTTTACCTGGATCGGTGGTTCTCTTGAAATTTCATACTTTGTCATCAATTTTGAAGATATCTACATCATCGTCATTGAAGTCAGAGTCTTTGTCTTTGGCGAAATATCTATTGGGAATATCCCCAATGCGACGAATGATTGGGGTGGACTGAGACGACTGCAACAATGGCTGTGAAAGAGAAAAGCAAGGTGACTAGGCCGGCTTCTGGTGCTTTGGTGGCGATTAAAAGAGTTCTGCCATGGAAGCGACATCGTTGTCGACAACTTTGTTGATGTCTTCGATAGTAAATTGAGTAGGTGTGATGGCTGCATCGTCGAAAGGAAGACGGCGGGGGAGTATGGCGTCGTCATCATCAGAAGAGGGGTCGACGATCAAGTGGATCTGCAGATGCTGCAGTGCAAAATAGCGGACGTGGAGGCAGCGGGGAGATATCGTCATTGTGAGGAGGGTGTACGTTGGCGGAAATGGCTTGTTTCATTGCCGTTTGGCTGTTGGGGGAGGGGGGATGCGAAGGGTGCTCTCAGTGATGATGCACATGGTATTGTTGCGTCCAAAAATGAATGGGGAGAAATTAGTGGTGGCTCCAAAAGTGGACAAGATGGCCCTGAGCTTCTGGGATGCATTGCTCCTACTCACTCCTACTATTCTCCTCTAATTATTATGTTGTTCTTTGTGACGTATCTATGTTCTTTGTCAATTATCTACCTACTATAAGATGTAACAATACTTAAATACAACTAAGTAAAAAATCAAGTTACAGTCATAATAGCATCACAGAAGATCACTCTCTGTGTGTGTTAAACTCAAACTCGACCGGTCTATGAGCCCACGAAAGGAATCTTTTGTTTGAACGTGAATGACTGTCACGTGTCACAATTGAAAATGACGGGTGAAGCACGCCAGGCAGAATGTCACAAAAGTTCACACGATACACAACAAATCCCGATTTGTCTACAGAGAGAATACTGAAGATTAGCACAAACGAGTGCTATGCAGAAAAAACTGCTCCGCTTAAAGCTTTACACAGGTTCCTTAAAAAGTAGTGAATGAAGAATTCCTCGTGTATGATACAATACAGTATCGTACCATATTGACTCTTCTCTTCGTAGGTTCCGCCCCAGCTATCGCTCCGAATAATATTTATCATCGAGCAGAAATCCCGTTCGTGTCAATTCGAACAGTGGAGCATTATTGACTTGCCATAAAATAATGCGTAACATCATGTTCTCGAAAGTATCGTCTCAACGCCCTGCACCAGCCACTCCCTCATCGGGATCAGAACTACAAGCCATCCCTCCCAATGTGACGATCGTTCGTCTGATCTCCAAGCGGGAATGGTCCTTCCTAGAGCATTTCCTATCAAACTTTGGCCTCGACCTCCCTATCGACGACGACGGCATCACCGATTGCGTCACCGCCGACATTGTAGTCCACTTTGCGGCACGATTTCAAGCCCCCCTGCGAACCATTACTCTACTCTCGAACTACTTCCCCACGAGCCTCCAAAGCAGCGACGCCACCGGCCGATATCCCATTCACGTAGCGGCCAAGTGGGGAGCCACACCCGATGTCATTCAATTTCTCATTCGATCCAATCCCGCAGCGGCCGGCATTCAAGACTCTCTCGGCAAGACGCCCATGCATTATATTGCAGAATTCTATGCTCACAATTATTCGCCGAGAATCGCGGAGATTCTTCCCGTGCAGGACAGCATGCTGCAGGCCGTGAAGCTTTTGAAGACTGCGGCGCCGTCGTCTGTCAATTTGGAGGATAACGAGGGGTGCAATGCTCTCGAGTATGCACTGGAGAATGAGGTCGATATCAAGGTGGTCAAGACTATGCAGCGCGCGTGTCGTGATGACTGGCGTGAACGGAAGGCGGAGGGTGGCGATCAGGGCAGAAGAAAACACGAAGATTTGGTCAAGGATGTGCAAAGGATGGCCCAGGAATTGCAAAAAGAATTGTCCACCAGAAGGTTAAATATAGTGACTGGGGAAGAAGAGAAGGCGGGGGATTTTAATCGTGTGTCTTTTCATCAAGTTAAAAGTTTGAGTAACTCCTTTGTTGCGAAGACGGCATGATGGACGGACATTACGGGCTTGTTTGATTATATTCGACATGTATTGCAACACATGTATAGATTAAATTTAGACTGCTGACATTAATTGCTATACTCTCATGACGGGAATTTTTTTCTTAGAATTCTTAGTTAAGAGTGGAAGTGTCTTGAATGTTTCACAGAGATTTTAACAATGGTTCTGGGACTCTCCATTACTGGGCAAGGGTTGAAGGTGGCGCACGAACACACAATTGACAGTGCTCTACCCTTTTGTGGAGAAGCTGACACGGACAATAGTATCCATCAGCGATGTATCAACAACACTTTTGACCTCTTCCGAGACAGTGCGTGTGGTAAGCAATGTATTATTGCACTTATAGATCCAATCGGGCTATACTATACATCGAAAGGAAGTGTTAGTCCTTCGAGATAAAAATTGCAATACCTGTAAAAAGCTTTGACGGTACGGTCGGCATGTCATCCACCTGAAAGTGGCATTATGTCAGACTAGTACAATACCTATAAATTGCTATTTCTCTTTATAGGCGACTCCTCGTCTCGAAAACTTTTACTCTTTCAGTCGACTCCTCATCACGAAGCTTGTTTACTCTCAATACTCCATCCCAGTCCCCCGCCTGAGTCAAGGCCGACAGTACCAATTCGAAGGTGACGCCGGTCGGTTTTAGTGATTGGTCAAAAGCATAGCTCCTACGCAGTAAGCACAGTTGTTGCAAAAGATCTTCACACCTACGTGCAGAAGCTTGTATCATCTCATTGACGTCTCCGTCTTCAGCGCAGTCAACTGAACTTATGGTCGCATTGATTGCAGCCGAGTGCGCCTTAATTGTTGCTGTAAAGGCTACTGCATTTGGACGGCATTTATTATCCCCCAGTAAATAACGATGGATCATCCTTCGTAAAATTGCATCTGCATTAATGCCGGAGTTGACGGTGGCCCTATTGGCATATGCGTTGATGACGGTGCTGTGGAAAGAAAACACAGATGTGCATATAATATGTGTGCTTACAAGAAAGAGAGAGATACAGCAACAGTTTTCCAAGATAAAACTGAAACCTTACCTGTAGGATATACAATCAGGCTTTACTCTACCATCTCTCTCTTCTTCGTACCTCTTTTCCATTGATGCTAACAGCTGCTCAGCTTTCTTTGCAGCATCATTGTTAGATCCAGAAATAAATGGATCCTTTGCAAAAGCATTCATACAAGCATTGTATACAAAAGTAGTAGGCTTCGCATTTTCGAATCCTAGTTGATATAGACTTTCCATGTGCATAAGCAATTGGGCAGCTTTGTCGGAAGCACCTTCCTCCAAGCTGTTAGCATACTAAGAAGGGATGTTTAAGGTTGTATCGAAGTGTAAGCTATTGCTCAAATGAAGAGAAACATACATCACAGCTTTCAGTCCAAACGAAAGGGATGGACTCACCGCATTTATGATAGCACCAAAAGAAACGGCATGAGGAAGTAGCTCAGTATCACCTTCGTTATACAAACGTCCCATTTCATCTAATAGATCTTTGGCACGATCAGCGCAGTTTTTTTCTCGACTTCTTGCCACTTAATATTATTGTGTGTATGTCGGATACAAGAATCAGGAATTGAGAGGAACAAAAGAAATGTGGTATAAATGTTGAGGTGCTCTTCAATGTACTCACCAGCATTGATGACAGACTTCAAAAGGATCAAGTAAGTACAAAGAGGTAAGAGAAAATGAGCAGGTTAAATCCAGACGGCACACAAAAAGTACAGAACATGACAACAGCAGCAGGAGCAGCAGCAGCAAGACTAAACATCACATGAAAAACTCACATTAAAAGATCTCGCATCTGGCTTCAACTCCCCTTCCCTCCCCTCGTCCTCCCAAAACTTCCACAAGTCACTCAATAACTTCTCCGCTCTCCTTCCACTCCCCCTCTCGGTACTCTTCGCCCACGCATTAATGACCGAATTATAACTAATTTTATTGGGTTTGACATGAGGCCATTTTCGAACTCTGTAGAGGTAATGCATTTTATCGAGCAGCGCTTGAGCGCGATGCGGCGAGTCCTTGCGCGAGCAGCGTGCCCATGCTGTGATGGCGTTGGTGAATGATACTGTGTTGGGTATGATCAATTCTCGCGGATAGGAGGAATGGTTCGCGGTTTGATTTTGAACGTGTTGTTCGTATTTGTTTAATGCGTCCAGTAGTAGGGATTCAACTTTGGGAGCGGTGGAAGCATCCATGTGTTTGGACATGTCATTTAGTTTGGCGTTGAACCGCAGTGTGACGAAGTTAACTTCTTCAATTGGTTTTGTTTCTTTTGATACGGGTTGTTGTAGGGTGATTTTGATTGGTGATGCCGAAAATGCATAGTTTGTGGGAGATGTTCCGTTTCCATTGCTTGGGAGTACAGAGTCTTCTCGACCATTGTCTGTTTGTAATAATCGATCGATCAATTCTGATTTGTTCCCTGCAACTTTCTTCCCTTTTGATTTTAGCGCATTCTTTAATTGTGTGATAGTCATTGAATTCAAGTCTTCTCTCGTGAGAATGTTTGAATCGATATTTTCGGATTCTTCTTTGTCTTCATTGATAGTCAACTCGTTCGCACGTGATGACTGATGAAGCTTAGATGCCGATGCAATTGTAACACATTTCGTTGTACTGGCAGTGTAGAAAGGTCTAGAAAAGGCCATTGTAGCTTGTGAGTGTGTTGCTACTGCTACCATGAATGAAAGTATTGTCAGCATTAAGTATTCATGCAGCTTTCTGTTGAATATAGCCTTGCATTTTGGATAACAACTTGGATGCCCCCTGCTTCCGCAAGGCGAGTTCAAGGCGGGTTTCATTATATGAAAGATTTGAACGCTAAGTTAGTTTGATGACAAGAAGTAGAGACATCTCTGATCAGAAGGTCATTCAATGATGATCTTTTGCGGGTGAATACCGAGAGGATGGGTGAGGATTGGTGTTGGTGGGGCGATGATAGATGATATGATGGCTCTTTGATGGCTTGATATGTTGTGTTCTGTTTAGTTCTGTTTCATGAGCTGGTTGACGACAGGCCGGTGGGCATCTCATGTGATGTGACTAATATAAAAGTAAATCTCGCAGTGAGCACGCCTACGGGTCATTTATTGCTGGTATCGTACCATAGGACTTAGAATGTCACCAACAGCACACCATCTTCCAACGGGGCGATCTGGGGGGGATCCACCCACATCAAAGCGACAATCTAAAAATCTTCTTCGAAGATCCGAGAAAAGTGGAACCTACGTCTTTAAATTACTTGTTTTGGACAAACGTACATTGAATTCCATGTATTCTAATTGAGTTTTGAAATATTCAAGAGAACTATCATCAACACACCGTGCCAGCTTTCTCCGTGTTCGACAGGCATCCACGCTCTTCCACTTGTCCGATTAACAGATATTGCTCGTGACATGTTGCAATCCATGTTGTGCTCAGACCACCGACATTAGAAGTAACATCACCGCAGCCATACACCAGTTAGTTGAAGCCCTCCTCTACTCGAGCGCCGCGTTCGTTCTACACGAGACATCAGTGCTTCATCGCCGCATCACTGTCAGAATCAAATAATCATGGCGGACGACGCTGACGCCTTGTTGAAAGGAATGCTGGGCATTAAAAACGTCGCAGTGGGGGCGACGAGGGAGAGGTGCGTCATTGGTTTTTCATCTTTTGGGGTGTGTCGAAGGATGGATCGGGAGGCGAGAGTAATGGCGAAAGCGAGAGCAAGAAGAGATACGCTGCGCCTGGTATCGTAGTCGAGTGGCAAGAATCACAACCGATCTTGTTTCGTTGATCCCTTGTGTAATTCAACGAGCGCTAGAGTAGTAACGCGTGGGGGCGCTGTACCATTTGCTTGATTTTCGCTGTCGCTGCTGTATTTCTTCTTGTCAACATGGCTCCCTTTTGAGACAGTTTGAATGGGAGCATTATGGTGTCTTATCGACGCACGATGGCAACAGACTCCAGGGCACAAAGATGGACTGCCATATCTAGGATTTACAGATTTCGTTGTTTCGTAGGGTGTTCTGTGTTTGACAAATGTTAGACAGCTAAGGTATCTTGTCAAAACACAAAGAAACGAAGATGAAATTTTAAGGAAATTTGTCTCTGCACATTGTTTGATGTTGTGCTTACTGACCTGTATCCAAGACTTGCCCTTGAGTCAGTCGAAACGAGCTCTTGAAGCGAAACGACTAATAGACGCTGACATATCCTTGTCGACAGTCAAGAAATGGAATGAAGTATCAGAGTGATTTCGTGACTGAATCTTTTATGTTGGTGCTGTATTTACTCATGGCAATCAGATCACGTCCTATGCAGTGTGAGAAATTCAGAGATATTTGCTAACTACTCTTGTTTCATTTTATGTTGAAAATCGATCAGTGACAGAAAAATGAAACCAAAAAGCCAAAGATCAGCAAACGCACAAAAATCTCAAAGCACTCCCCCGAAACCCGGGAAACCTAGTAATGCAAACCATACGAACGTAAAAACTTCCAAAGGGAAACGCCTTGGGGGTAAGAAAAACATCTCAGACGGGAATCTCGCCGCAACTACTGCGGATGACACTAACAACGAAGAAAATAGCACAAAGCCTACCAGCAACACAGGCGTCGCCGGCAAAAAGAAAAGGAATAAAAAGAGAGATAGTCAAAGTGAAAACGAAAACGATGGCGAAACCAGTACGATACCTCAGCTCAAAGAACCGAAGAAGTTCAACTCCGAGAAACAAAACTCTAACGTGTACGCGTGGAGTGCGTTTCAGAGTAGTCCGGATCCCAGTGCATTGCCTGATATCGGAGGATTGTTCCTTGGTGACGTTAATAGCGAAGCCAAAGATGGGGAAGAAGCAGCAGTCTTGACAGAAGGAGTAGATTTGGGATCCAGCATAAACCTTGACTCAAGTTTGACGTTTGGGCCACCCTCTGATCATATTCGTACCTCTCTCGTTAATTCCATGCTGGCTAAAAATGACACAGAAGTGAACGCTGGTGAAGCGTTGTTGAAGTCGTTAACTAGTCCTAATAGACAGTCTTCTTCTTCTGCTCCAATGCCTCCTCTGCGCGAGCAGTTTCGGACAGCTGAAAGCTTGGAGGCAGAGATGTTGTCGCCTACGCTTAAGCCAGCCGAGAAGCCTTCTGTTGACCAACCGTCTTTGCCCAATATCAATTTGATGGATGCTACTCCTTTGACTTCTGCAATCAATGACGTGCAGTGTGATATCGAGAAAGCATTGGACGAGGCTAAGAGTGACGATGTGGAACTAACTATCGGAGAAGCCATGACGCCAGCTAAATCGATGAGTCCAAATCCAGCTGAGCAACATGAACTTCCCTCTATTAAAAAGGAATACCCCGATGCAATATCCCAACTCATGAACCCGGGGGGAATCGGCGGGGGAGGTTATGGAGTGCCACATCCTTCGCTCCAGCAATATGCACCGTATCATATTCCCCTACACTATGGACCCCCACCCCCCACCTACCAAGGTCAGTATGGACCTCCCTATCCAATGCCTCCTCCACAACCGCATCTTCCGCATCCCTACCATCATATGCAGCCGCATATCAGACCAGGGTACACCACGGTCCAAGTTCGAGTCCCAAGAGCACTTCTTCCAGGCAATACGATGATAGTAGACGGCATGCAAATTACCGTCCCGCCAGGTATCCCACCCGGAGCGATAATCCCAGTGAATATCCCCATCCCCATGAATCATCAGTTCAATCATCAACATTACTATGGTCCCCCGCCTCATCCGCCGCCGCTCTATCATGGTGGATATCACCATCATAATATGCCACCCCATGCTCAAGGACAGCACCCAATGATGGCACAAAATCCTATGCAGCAGATTCCGCCGCCATCGCCACAGCAGCATAGTCAAGAACAGGAGTCTAACATCCCATATCATCCCTCTTCCTGGGCAGCTAGAGTCGCAGATGGTTCTCATCTACAGAGTGGCGCACCAGATTCCAACTCTGAGACTGAAAAAGGAGAAACAGATGGCAACCGTCAATTTGAGCCGACGAGCTAGTGGAGAGGCATTATGGGCGTATTCAAGGTCGTACCGTTTGCAATTTTTGTGTTCGTTTGGTTTCATGGAGTAACAGTGAGCAATATGATACTATGAGAACGGGCTTTGGTTATGGATTTATTGTCATACGTTATAATAGTTTAAGTGCATTTTCATTTTAGGCTTGACCTCATTACTGATCGACATATCGGGCTTATCATCTTCTCTGTAACCACTGTATGTTGCGGTGTACACGTTGGAACATAAAATCTTCATTGAATTTCTAAAGCTGTCAGTGCTAATCGAAAATTTGCAAGCCGTTGTTCCTTATCCCTGCCGCTAGCTAGTCGATCACTGATTGTATCAACGAGCTCCTGATCGTCAATTTCTCCTAGTATATACCTATCCAATGCGTCACTGTACAATGCGTCTGACTGTGCATTTTCGACCTAAAACCAAGCAGTACGATGAAGAGGGCGAGAAGGTTGTAGCCTATACATCAACTCGAACGAATAGAGTTCAAGGCACAACATCCTCACCCAAACGAACATGCCCGTAATCCACATAAGAGTAAACGAGTAAGGTCCAGAACATACTGATCCAGGATATTTGCACAAATCCACACTTGGAAACAAACTTTTAAGGTAATAGTTGAGTTTTCCATACATACACACTCCGGCCGCTTGTGCTGCACCTCTACCCCTTTTGGATTCAAGGAGAGATAGAGGAATGGTCTACCGGTAAGAATAGAGAACTAATCACAATCGAAGCATTTTCATTCTCGTAATCGAATGAGAGTTCTTACCACCAACAACACGACTCAACATCAACTCTTCCTAGCCGGTTTGCTTTTGCTACGTCGTTTATAATACTATTTTGGGCAGAGTCATAAAAGCCAGTGCTAATGTCGAGAGACCGAATGTAAGACCAAGAGAAAAGAGGAAAAGTGAGTTTTGTATATGATAAAGCTGAGCATTTTCACGTTAAAAGCATATCTCACAAGGGGAAATAATCCTTGGGTCCACAAAAGAATGGGGGAGGCTCGCCCGATAGATTGTCCTTGGCGACTCCAGTTACTTGCATATCTGGGTCTGGTTTACACTCCATGAATATTTCATCTTTGTCGCATCGCATATCTTGATAACTTGCACCATATTGTCCACACGCATTGCTCAACGGGTATTGCGTCTGATTTATAAAATCTTTGTTTAGTTCGTCGCAAGTGTTTTTTTCGATGCTGACAGATCAAAGCACAAATTTGTTGTAAGTAAGAGAAGGAAATTGCGTTTCTAAAATGTGAGTCTATCCCACCTCAAGGTTCTAACGTGAGCAAGAAAAGCGGCGATGTTAACTAGTCCCCGTTTTTGTGTCTGGGCATTGATACTTCCATGTCCAACATAGAAGCTCTTTCCACCTGTAATTCCCGTTGCCATTAAACTGAGAGTTTCAATGAACCCATCAAATGTGTAGATGCTCTGTTCGTCTGTGATGAGGGGTGAAAGAACCTTGTCTTCGATTGACGGCCGTTTCTCCTTGAGATATTTGATTGTATTATCGACGTTCGAGTTTGATGGGGATATGAAAATAACTGGCGACGATGTGGGGGATGCTGAGATTGAAGGAAATGACGTTGGGGGAACCACAGGGCTCTTAAACGCACGAAAATCGACAATGAAAGCAATACACGAAGTATCATAGGTAACAAGAATTCGTGTAAGAAGAGCAAAGGTGCTCCATCATTAGAAAGTGTTTTGTTTGCACTCACTGCTGTCGGGGTGTCTACAGGCGTGAGAGTGGGTTGTGTCACGGTGGGCGACGCCGTTGGGAGATTGAAGTTTGCAACAGCCGATAGAATTTCGACGAAGAGTTCTGTTGTGTCTTCCGCAACATCACATTTGACTTTTCCAGTCTTTAGAATGCAATCTACCTGCATAGCCAAACTGCTCTCAAGCGTCCCATTGATAGCTACATTCGCAGAAACATTACGAATCTGATCCATGTAGGTCCATCCTCTTTGATCGTAGGACTGTACCTCTTCAATCCAATGAAACATTCCTGCCACCCATCGTAGCTCGTGACTGAACTCACTGGCGCAAACGGCTTCAGGAAACTTGCCTTTTTCAAAGAACCGGATGTTAATTTAGCCACGATTTGCTCGGAGAATTTCTTTATCACGTGCAAACTTACAAAAGTCAACATTTGGGTAAAGTGATGGCCTTCCTTCTGTCGCTGCTCGTTTACCAATGTAGTAATTCAGTTGGCCAAAGATACAGCGTCCGCGAGTAACGTTACGAAATACTCCTCTACCCCACCAACAGCAGCCTGAGTGACAAACGAGAGGATTAAAAAAAGAAAGGCGTAAAAGAAGTCGACAAATGGACGCAGTACAGACCTTCAACATCTGTTCTGCCAAGCTCGTTCGAAAATGCTGTTTTATGATCTACCATGAACACGAGTTAAAGTTCAATTAAACTGCGCAAAACAAGGATTTCACACTTCTTGACGTTGAAATGGTACCCAGAACAGCCTCACCTTCTTCGACGCGACGTTCATCCCAGTAACCAGTCACTATGAAATGTACGAGATAAAAATATTTTTATACCAAATATAAATTGAAAGGCCATGACTCTGAATTGTGGCCCAGAATGACTCTCACCTGGGAATTGTGACTTGGGAGCGCATTTGAACGGCTGGGGAGCCCTAAATGCCGAATAAACGCTCATAAACACGATATTTCTCATCATGAATCATGGTTGAGGCTCAATATTGACAAACTCTCTCACCTTAGAGACAAAGCTCTGGTCACACCCGAGAAACTCTGATTTGTATCTAGCGGACAGGTCATATCAGCAGAGGCGCCACTGCAGTTGATATCCTGGTAAGATAGCCCGAATTGGCCACAAGCGTTACTGACAGGATATTTTCCATTGACCAATTGTATGTTATGCTCGTCACAGGCGTCGTCTCGAATTGACTGAACTACTGCTTGCGACAGGAAGAGACAAATATTGATAATGCCAGAGACAACATCAAAATCACCATTCGACTCGACTCTGTCCTCGTGGATGCCAAGTTTGAGTGGTTGCCCAATGTAGAAGAACTTATTATCGTATCCGATGTCAGACATCTAAGAGAGATCAAGAATATTCAGAAACAGAAGCTGCTAAAACTAAGTCGATTCTTGAAGGAAGCACTTGCCAGTCGGAGAGCCTCCATAAAATCAGCGTATTGATAACGATATGATTGATATGGCTGTTTGTCGTCTGGATTGACTGAACTTAAAACAATCTCTTCAAAAGCCTCCTTCCCCTTCATCAATATCGATTCGATTTCACGAAAAGCTGAACTTTTAATTGGCAAGTCTAATGCCTCCACAGCTGAACGAAAGTGTGATTTCCTTTTATTTGCCCAGTTCAGTCGTTGAATTTTCTCTACTGTACGGCATGGAGGGGAGGGGCAACCCTGCTCCAATATTCCCCCCACCTCATCAATGAAATTCCTTTTGTCAAATTTTAGATCGTTGAGCAAGTCTCCTTCGACGACTTTGTGGAGCTGTTCAATGTAATTCCATTCGTTGGAGTCAAATGACTGAATCCTTTCTACCCACTCAAAGAGGGCAACAACCTAAGAGAATAAAAGAAATAAGATGAATGAGATGCTGTAAGACGTCATGTTTCTTCAAGTACAAGTGCCTCATTTACCCATCTCATTTCCATGGTTCGGCTATCTGAACAGATTGCCTCGGGATTCTCGCCTATCAAGCAAGCACGATTACGGAGAAAGTATTGAGTGAACGAGAAACGAGACATTGATGCTTTCACATGGCATACTCTTTTCTACTTACAAAAATCAACGTCTGCATAACGACTGTCCCGTCCCTCATCCGCAGCCCTCTTGCCTAAATAGAAATTAAGCTTGCCGAGGTTGCACGTTCCTTTTGTGTGGAGAGCACCTCTGATAAACATAACATGGTAGCGATCGGATACAATAATTGCAAAATCAATACCTTGAACAGAAAATGTCAAAGGCAAATTATGAGATGAAACGTACCTTCCCCACCAACAACACCCCTCGACATCAGTCCGCCCCGAAACACTCTCCACAATCTTATCCTCTTTTACCCCTATGGCCGGATCAAAATATCCTGTATAAGTTTTCTCCTCCGTCCTCGGATAGCATTCCAACTCAGGAGGAGTCCCCCCAAACCTTGCTTTGTCAACTGCTTTGACTATCATAGTTTTTTTCGCTTCGCAATCGAACCTCACACCGGACACTTCGTCCTTTCCCGGACAAGAGAAGAAAGCCCCCTCTTGATATTCCCATCCTCTCATCCCACACGCATTACTTAGGGGATAAACACCCTCGAATACGTTCCCATTTTCCGGTAGAACCATTTCCCAATTCAGTTCATCACATGTATCATTTTGTATCCCCAGAGTCATGGCCTGAGAGAGAAAGGCGGCCACATTGATGAGACCTATTTGCCATCCGTCATTGTTGCAGTTGTCGGGACCTAGATAGAACTTGAATGGATTTTCGTTGTTGGGATTGGGTATACCATCTCGTGCCATCCATTCTAGATTGGATCGAAAATCTTCATAGAGGTAATGAACACTGTTTTCAGTGACGTTTCGATGTTCGTCTGTGTACGCTTGGAATATTTTGGATTGTATGGAGGATTTCTGTTTGTCTAGGTAGTCAAGGACTTGGTCAATTACTTTTGGAGGAGAAGAGGAGAGTATTGTAGGCGACGAATTAGATGAACAAACGTTTGTCGATTGGTCATGGGGTGGTGGTTGTGGTGGTTGTTGTTGTTGCTGCTGCTGCTGTTGTTTTGTTGATTGAAGGATTCTTTGTTCCAACACAATTGTTGGATCCGAGATATCCGTGGCGACATCGCCAGAAACAAAGGAAGTGGTGAAATTGACGTCGTCGTGGTAGGACGAACATTGAAATAACAGCAGAACTAATGGAATGATAAAAAGCTTCGGAAGAACTGAGAAAGCGTAGACTGACAAGGTACTCGTGCAAGGTAATCTTGCTCTCATCATGAATTGAATTGAATCAATTTGGTAATGAAAAATATGTGGCGTCTAAAAGATTTCTACCAGGCTTTCTTTTGTTGATAAATACTATTTCGGAATGAAAAGTGCTATTTTATTGGTTAGTGTGAAGGAAGATGTGGATTCAAATTTCCGTTAGAATTCAGTACAACTTGAAAAAGTAGCAAAAGAAATGTCCATGGGGTAGAAGGGTTGAATAGTGTGTATTCATCATTTTACAATCATTGCCTCTATTCAAATGCACTCAATTCAATCACAGATTTGCTTGAACGCAATTGAGAAATACGGGAGAACTATCGTTATCATGATCATCACACAGTCAAAGTTCACATCATTTCAAGAGATGCGATAAATGAAATCGTGTTTTCATGCAAGGCAGCACCTAAAATTCACAGCGGCTTGAACACAAACGCAAAGAATGAATCCGGACATATCGTTACGGAGGCGATTTTTTCGTCGCAACGTTTTTGACAACCGTGATCTCAAGAGCGTTATGACTGTGTGGAGAACAGTGTCTCGTTCACGTACCGTCTCGTTTCTCCGCTTTCTTCACTTGCTTCTGACACCCTTCCTTTGAGCTTCCGGAGTCGCTCGTTGGGTCGATTGAGGTCCATTAAGGTCGTCAGGCATATCGGTACGTTGATTTGTATCTCTAGATATAAGGGAACGATGAAATATCGAAACATTCATCAGTTTTTGTTAGAAAAAGATGATAAATTAATTACAGTTATCTATTATCCCTTGCACGGAAGTGAGACAGCTGTCAGAATTTTTTTCCATCAACAGC